>WAAF01005684.1:94203-116727 GCA_013400475.1 Tricholaema leucomelas
CCCCTCACCCCCCTCCCCTCCCCCAATCCTGTACAGGTAAGAAAGTAAACAAACAGTCAAGGAATAAACAACTTTGTAACAAAATTCTGCCTGCTTTTTTGAGACAGAGGAAGGAGTTTAGTGGAGAGAAACTACTTTCCTCAGTGCCTTCGCTACTGTGCACATTTTGATCTCTAAAGATATGGTTAAAATACTCTTAGTAGAGTCTGATTTGCCCCCAGACAGGAATGCTGCTCTGCAAACTGGCTACTGTGAGAACAGATTCAGTTAGACTTAAACCTCCAACGAGCAAACAATTGTCACAAACATTTCTGCAGAACAGGCATGGGTAGGGTAAGCCAATCCCCCTGTGCAGCCCCTAGGTGCTGCTGGTGTGGCATGGAACGTGACACTCCATCATCAAAACCAAACCTTCTGGAGCAAGCACATTAAAATGGAAGACTGCCAGAGCTGACATCATCACCCACTCAAGTCATTTCTTGTAACTGTTTCCAGAGCACTGCCTGAAGTGAGGATGATGCACGGTTTGGCAGTGTGACAATCCACTCCATTGGTCATGTTTACAGTGCTTCTGTGGTGTCAGTGGCAAGGCACTAACAAATTATCGTATGGTCTATTGGAGTGAGAAGTCTGTCCCATTAGCTGGAGAGGGAGCAAAAACCCATTATGCTGAAATGGAAGAACTGCCCTCTGAAGAAACAAAAGAAAACCCAACCCCTTAATTTGATCCATGTTGAAAGGCAATGCACTTAGGTGGGGCTCTTAAAGCCTAACTAAACACAGTAGATATTCTGACTGAATAAAGGCTACAGCCATTCTGATCCTCAGTGCAGAACAAACCCTGAACTATCAGTGAATTCCTACTACAAATACCTGTGTGACTTCCAGGAATGTTCCTTAGGGGGAAGGAAAAACAGAAAAAAGAGAGAAGAGACAAAAAGCTTTGAAGAATCTTGGGATAAAGTCTATGAGATGTGAGTGTGTGTATATGTGTGTATATAGATATACACATACACACACTTTTAGTAGGTACTGGTAGAACTGGAAGCAGTTATAAGAGTTCATTAAAATGAATTTCTAATGTACTAAACAATTGGTAAAGACAGACACAACTGCTGTCAAAATATGCCAAGCTGACAAGCTTGGAAAATGGCTTTTTCTTTTTCTTTTTTTTCCAGACAGCTTTTCTCCTGCTTAATAAGCATAAAATCATATTTCATTAAAACTGTAAAGGACTCTTTCTAAATTAATGCTGAAAGAAAAAAAAAAAAAAAGAGTCAGATTTATTTTTTAATTATTTAAAACCAAAACCAAAATGTTCATGATGAGGATCTAAATTAAGGACCTTTCCCAGGTGTAATTTGAAGCAGAAAACCAGAGAAAACTGTTCTGCAAAGAAGCAGAAAACTTTTAACCAGAGAAAACTGTTCTGCAAAGAAGCAGAAAACTTTTTTTGCCTTTTCCAAAGTAAAAAAAAAAGGAATTGGAAAATGAAAAAAATAAAATGTACATTTTTCATGGGGAAAACTTACTGCAAAGATACTCAGTACTGAATTCTGAATATCAGCAGAACGGCAAAATGTTGTTACATTACAAGACAGTTCTCTGTAAATGAATGCTCCTTATTGTAGGTCTCAGCTTAAAGGAAACTGAGAATCTCTTCACTGCATTAATGACTGGCTTTGCTTTCACAAAGGCTGGGACTCCTAGGACTTCAAAACCAGAAAGCTAAGGGCCTAGCTAGACAACTGGCTGAGATTTTCTCCATCCACTGTCAATGATGACAGATGGGCACCCTCAAACAGAACTTAATGCATCCCTATTGAATACTGAAGTCGTTAAGAAATGGCTTAGGTGTTGAAAACAAAGAAATGGCTTAAGGTTGACAATTAATCCCATGTAGGTGGCCCAGATTCACTCCTTGAAGCCCATTATGAGCAACTGACAAAGCAGCAAGAACCACCTTGCCATCAGAATCCAATTATGAGGTAAGCAGCTTTTAGAATCATTGCTATCATTGCCTTGTTTTAAGAGAAGGTTTACCTTCTATGAAGGTGCTTCAAGCTAACTAAGACAATGCACCTCTCATTTTCCAGGATTATCTACCGATTGGATTCCAAAACACTCTTTACTTTTTAACATTAAGCAAGAGTCCCCATTTTCACTTGACTCCACACCCTTGTCTTTGCTTACAGAAGGCATTCAGCCTACAGGAGATGTCACCCCCTGGAAACGCTGCTGCTCCATTTGTACATGCTCATTCTCCCCTAGCCAGTTTGTTTGCAAGGTTCCCTCTCTGTTATTCTCATGAACCACTTCAGAGGAAAAGTGGACAGTGAGTAAATAATGAATAGTGCAAGAAATTTGTCAAACCGAATACTTTCACTTGGATACCTCCCACTCATCCCAGCATATGAATGCAGTGGCTGTAGTCCATCATTACTGGTAACAGCTAAACCCTGTAACCATGAAAGCAACTTGGTAGTAAGTTTACTTGCACTTGGATTTCTTGAACAGCTTCATTAACTGCTTGAATCTTTCTGAGACCTAATGGAGGACAAAAAAATAAAGACATATCATTAAGGTTCCAAGACAAACCTACCAAGACAAAGTGATCTGAGAGCATTAAAAGAAAGCCAAAACACTTTTTGTTTGTTTTATTTGTTTCCAATACATTTTAGTGGGATATTTTAGAAGCTCCATTAACCAATTAATGGGATGCATGTCCTGGTTTGCTGGGACAGGATCCCAGGCCAGCCATGGGCTGCAGGCCTTCAACAGCTCTGAGTCAGCCAGGACAGCTGACTGGACCTGGCTCACAGATGTATCGCTAACCACAGGCATCACACTCAGTATAGAGAGGGAAGTTTGCTAAGAAGAAAGGAGCATCCTGGCACAGCTTCCTGCTTAAACTCCCTTTCTCACCCTGCTCCTCTTCCTGTTCTTGAGAACTGCTGCACTTTTGCCAGGCTGAGTATAACTTTATACACCTTGTATCATTTTGGCTTTTTTATTAAATCCATTTTCATTTCAAGCTGTGAATCTCCTTTTCCTGATCCCCTGTCTCTGCTGAGGAGGCATCACCAGGTAAGAGAATAACTGGTGTAGTTTAGCCCCAGATAAGGGCTAAACATAGACAATGCAGGAAGTCTTCCCATACTTTTGACATCTGAAACAGCCTCCAGGTTAACTGCAGCATGCTACAGCTGACTACGGATTTAAAGACAGGTTCCCTTAAAGCAAGGAGGGAAAAAAATGAAGGCTTCAAAGTCAATTAGACTTGAATTTTACAGAGTATAACTGTAAGTATGATTCAAATACAAGGCCAAAAGCTTATTGTGTACTCCAAACCCCCCAGAGTTTACTGAGGATCCTACACAACCACTGCTTCAAGTGTTTATGGCTCATTGTGCAGCAATCTGCCAAGTAGGGATTTTACAAAACTAGTCTGTAGATGAGAATGAAACATCCTCTGGCTGAGCATAGCTACAGCTCACACAGCAATCTCACTCAATTCTAAGTTAGTCTTTCTTATTGCTATATGCATATTGACATAGAATATCCACCAGCCACAACATAATCAACTGGTAAGAGTGGCATAAAGGCAGAGCTAACACTATTTTCACAGAACCACAGAATGTCACGGACTGGAAGTGACCTCAAAAGCTCATCCAGTCCAACCTCCCTGTCACAGCAGCATCACCCAGAGCAAATCACACAGGAACACATCCAGGCAGCTCTTGAATATCTCCAGAGAGGGAGACTCCACAACCTTCCTGGGCAGCCTCTTCCACTGTTCCGTCACCCTACCGGGAAAAGGTTTTTCCTCCCGTTTCCATGGAACTTCCTATGCCTCAGCTTCCACCCATTGCCCCTTGTGCTGCCACTGGGCATCACCCAGCAGAGCCTGGCTCCATCCACTTGGCACTCACCCTTTATACATTTATAACCATTGATGAGGTCCCCCCTCAGGCTTCTCTTCTCCAAGCTAAAGAGCCCCAGCTCCTTCAGTCTCTCATTGTAAGAGAGATCTTCCCTTAATCATCTTTGTGGCTCACTGACAGCTTCTAAACCCCACAAAGAGTCTGTAATCAAACAACATAGCATTCTAAAAGCCAGATCCTGAGCATGCAGGATTGCCTAACTTTGTCAGATGGGCATTTCTCCTTTTTTAGATTTGCAGGGTAGAGATTAAGATAACAATTCGAGACAAGTGAAAATGTTACATGCAAGTGTCTGGAAACATTCTGCAGCAGTTTGGCATCTCTGTGTTTTGAAGTTTTCTTCATTTAAGCAAAAAAGGGAAACATTCCCATGAAAAATGTCCCTTCTGCAACATCCTGTTTTGTTTTTTTTTTAACAGCTCTAATTCTAGTCCTTTTCCAGTTCACTAAATATGTGCAAAGGCTTCGAGCCTCCCCAAATTAACCTTCTTTATCTAACTGATGACTCAACAATGGAAACAATCCTGCTGTCCCTTGCTTATGACCAGACACAGCAGTTTTAAAGTACCAATCAATCAAATAGGTATTTAAGAATCCCTGGACAATATTCCTGTATTATTTAGAAGTGATAAGCAGGAGACACCAAGATGATTTTGTCAGGAACACCTCCCCAACAAAAGGCACAAGGGAAAAAACAATTCCAAACCAGCAGATGATCTCCAAAGGTTTTCCTTCAGCTCCAATCGTAAATGTGGTGACGTAATTGTTATCAACGTTAACAATGATAGCTCCTACCTGATTTGGACTTTTGTTCAGCCTAGTGGCCAAGGACACAAATGTTTTGCTTGAAGGTCCTTTCCTCTGACATTCCAGTAGAATTTCTCTGTCATCATTTCTGTAGCAAAAGTGATTTTTAAAAACTATGAGCCTTTATATATGTGTACATGCACACAAACAAACAACACACAGGCATAGCTACCACTCCAGATGTTTCCAAACTACAGAGTGTGAGCTCAAACAGCAGCAATCAACTGATGGAAGAGCACAGAATCGTAAAATTACCAAGGTTGGAAGGGACTTCAAAGATCATCCAGTTCCAAGCCAGGGGCACCTCACACTAGAGCAGCTTTCTCAGAGCCACATCCAGCCTGGCCTTCCAGGGAGGGGGCTTCCACTACCTCCCGGGGCAATTTCTTCCAGTGTCACACCACCCTTATGGTGAAGAACTTCTTCCTAACATCTAATCTAAATCTCCCCTTCTCTAGCTTGGATCCCCTAGTCCTAGACTTTTTAGCATGTCAGGTATTGACAGGAGTGGGGGGAATGGAACAAAGCTAGAAATGGGTAGATTCAGACTGGATGCTAGGAAGTTCTTCAGCATGAGGGTGGTGAGACCCTGGAATGGGTTGCCCAGGGAGGTGGTGGAAGCCCTATGCCTGGAGGTATTTAAGTCCAGGCTGTAGACAGCCTGATCTAGTGTAAAGTGCACGGCAGGGAGGTTGGAACTGGCTGATCCTTGTGCTCCCTTCCAACCCTGACTGATTCTGTGATTTTATGACTTTAGCACCACCCAACAGGCTAAAATGTCTCTCACCAGTTACAATGCATTGAAGGTGCCTTCACAAGGCAAACCTGATTTAACCTACTTAAGAAATGACTAAAAATTTTTCCCTTCCATAGGCTTATATGGATTATATTAATTATGATAAATTTGATTCTATGAAGCCTGTTCATTTCTTGTTTTCCCTTAGACAGCTGTTATGGAGAAAAAGGCAAAAGACACTTTGGCACCTTTCAAGGCTACTTTGTGAGACATCAGTCTCACAAAGCCATCCTGCACAGACAGGACATCACTCTACTATTTACAGAAGGAGACAGAGCTGCTGAGTAACTCTGGCCATCAACTAAATAGCTTTTTCTTCACACTTCTCATTCTATCATATAATCAAGAAACCTGAAACAATCAAACAGACCAAGTCAGAAATTACCTCGTCCAGGAAACTACTACTTCTCCCTTCTTTTTAATGATGTTTTTGGCATACAAACTAGGTGATGAAGCAGTTGAAGGCAAAGGAGAAGAGTCTTTGAAAGAAGGAGAGTTCTGCTGCAACTCATTCGTTTTTTGTTTGGGTGTTGAATGTACCTCTTCAGACTTCCCATCACTTGCATCACTCCCCTCACCTGCTGAGTCGGTTTCTTTTCGTAGCCTTTTGGAGAGGGAATTCTCTTCAACACTCTCCTTCCTCCTTCTTTTGTTCAGTTTATCATCAGTACTTATCTGGCATCCTGTATCAGTATTTGAAGTGGATTTCCTCTCAAGATTACATTCACTTGCTACAGTCTCATTGGAAAGCTCTTCTGTTAAGTCTATAAATGCATCAGAGCACTCTTCCAGTTCTTCCTTTTTATCTCTGACTTCTGAGTTTCCTGTAGAAGTTTCCTGAGCCCTGTTGTCTGCCGTGGAGTCTGCTGCACTACATGAAGTTTCACCAACAACATCATCTGTTGTTAAGTCTATGTATGACTCCACACTGCAGCCAGCAGGGAAAGAAGAGTGAGATCTAATACCCACTTCACTCATGTTTTCAGATACTTCCAGTCCGTGTGCTTGAGACTGCTCAGAGCCCTCATCTGAGCTTTTAGTGTCACGGCTCTCTGTGGTTGAAGACTTTCTAGAAGGTCCAAGCAACTCAGTAGTTCCTTTCTTTCCAGTGCTATCATGGGACTCCTTCAGAGGCTGAGGTAAGGCAGGATTTTGTTCTTGTCCAGTGCTGACATGAGGCAACCAATTAGTCTTATCCAGATCTGCTTTGGCGTTGTCTTGCACAGCAGCTGCTATGGCCCTCTGACTTGCCCTTTCTTTTACCCCACTTCTCATTTCTGCTCTTTCAGTCTTGGCCGAGGATGCCCACACCTCCTTCACTGAAGCCACGTGCTCAGATGCTGGTGAGGCAGCCGGCACCGCACGCCTGATCTTGACAATGAAGTGATCATTGGATTTCTCCATGATCACTGCTTGCATCGGTAGGCTGGGGCGACACTGAAAACCTGCAGCAACAGGCCGGCTTGTCCACGACGAGGAGCAGCTTGACTTGCTGCTCGAGTTATCAGATTCCAAAGCCAAATGAATGTCTTGCTCAGTGGCATCCTCCCCCTCAAGAAGAGCATCTTCGCTGTAATGTGCGCTGAGAACACCCTCAGGAGTCGAGCTAGGATTACTCTCAGGTTTTAGGAAGCTGAGGTGAGCATCTGATTTCAAGGGTGAAGGAATAGTTAAGGAAACAGCCAAATCTTCAAGTAAGATAGAAGAAACAAATGATTTACTCTTTTGTAAGCTGCATTCGTCTTCTTTACAGGAAGCTGCACTTGTAGGAAGGTCAAACATACAGCTTTCATCTAATACATCTGGATCAACAGGTAGCTGAAGCCTAGATCCTAAAGAAGGAGCTCTTAGAGGTGAAACAATAGGCCAGTTCATATCTTCTACTGCTTGAGATTCCACACATGCTTCCTTTGGAGCACTCTCCTGCACCAGCCCAGCAGTATTGCCTTTGCATTTATGACTGTCTAGAAACTGTTTTTCTGGAGTCCTGAATTCCCACTCGTTCCGGTCGACATTGCCACCATTTTTCTCTAAGAGATCAGAACCTTGCAGTAAGCTTTTGAAAATTTCACCCATCTGAGCATCACTTACAAGATTAAATGTAAGGCTGGAGGCTTGCTGTTCTGTGAGAAGCTCGTAACTGAGGTCAGACTTGTTAGCATCCCTGGAGAGCTGGAATCTGTCCTTTTCATACTGTACCCCTTTCAGCGGGGTGAGACTGCCCTGCAAGTTATTCTCTTTAGAGAGGTGCACTTTGGTTTGGGAATTCCTTGTGTTATCGATGGAGTTAAGACATTTTGTAAAGGCAGCTTTTGGTGCATCTGTTTTATTTTTCTCCTGGTGAGGCTTAGGCTGCTGAGAATCCACAACTTGCTTCGAAAGGATATACTCTTCAGGCTTCCGGGGTCTGGCTTTCAGTGACTTTCTTCTAGACCTCTGCACATCGTTTTTGTGATTGACCTTGTGTTTTTGCTTTCCTGCTCTTTCAAGCTGCCCTTCCTCGCTCTCACTCCTGACATTTCCCACATCACACAGCTTTATTATCATCCTCCTTATCTTTTCAAATATGTAATCGAGCTGCTCATCTACAAACTTCCATAGCTGTTTTTTCATATCTGACACTTGCTGTTCAAAAAGACGGTCAACTAGGGCGTGCTTTTTGATTTGCTTAAGTTTGGACTCTATAATACCACAGATATTCAATTTTAAGGTCTCACCTAACGTGGACATCTTGGAAAAGTTCAAGTATTTTATTAAGGATGTAAAATTTATGATGCCAGATTCTATAATTCTGTGAAAATGCTGAACTGGGAAGTGTACCTTGAACTTCATGTAATTCTTCCTCATTTGTTTTCGTATGGCTCTCAGCATCTGCATGACTTCTTGCACATTTGAGGGTTCAACAACAACATGAACTATTTTTTCAAGGCAAGCAATGCTCACTGTTTTGTTTTTCTTCAGCTCCTTAGAAGATCTGAAACTCTGATTTTTATGCCTCTCTCCATTCTTCTTTGTACTTCCCTTCACAGAAATGTATTTCCCATTCTCTTCGCTGCAACGCACACTTCTGCTCTTTTGATCCTGCGAACTGCTGCTCAAGCTTCTGGCCTTAGGAGAAACTTTTGGATTTGATGGCTTTGTACTCTCAGAGCCTTTTTCTGGTTTAGCTTTCTCTTCATCACTACTTATGATTTCTCCTTCCTCTATTTCATCTGAGGATATACTCATTTGGGACTCCATCTCCGCCCGTTCATCAGACATGCTAACTGGCTTTTGGTTTTCTTTGTTTACCTCCTTTGACAAATTCTTTGAAGGACAGATGACAACTGTGCTTTCAGGAATTGCATCTAGGAAAAGAAAACAGTTTGCTGATCACCAGAAGGAACAGACATTTTCAGATAAACCAGCAAGAGTCCCTTCTCTAAAGTGTCTATTCAGAATGGTTTATTTGAAACCACCAACAGGGGTCGGGGGAAGGTGAGGGGTGGTTGAGAGCCCCTCCTGGGGACTCAGGTTTCTGGGAGGGGAGTTGTGTTTCTGTATTACCTTTTACCTTGTTTATTTCTGTCTATATCTGTATATACTGTAAATATCTGCTTGTACATTGTGCCAGCTGTAAATATAAGCTTCATTCAAATTTCCAGAGCCTGCTGAGTCTAGTCTGTGTGATTTCTAAAGTGTGGGGGGCAGGGGACACCCAAACCACCACAAGCACAAAAAGCTTTTGTCTAAGAAGTTTTGGAGAACGCCTCCAGTTCAAGTTCCTGCATAACAGGAAGGAGATACGCCAGGGGAAGGCTAAAATTCTACCAATTACCATGCCTTGCTCTGCCTGACAAAAAAAATGTACTGCATGTTTTGTGTTTTCAAGACAGCATTAGACATGCATTTAATAGTTATTTAAAATTCAAACCAAATGGCATTTTGCTAAGAAAAATGAGCTATTACAACTAGCTCCACAGCAGCATGTTACAAAAGATGAAAAGATAGGCTCATTTCCACTCTACTAGAATTCCCCTGAAGTGCATATGTACTGATTAATGAGACTTGCAGTTAATTTTAGGCAATAATAAACCACTCTTCTGTTCAATTGTGCACAGGCTGCTTAAAGACCTCTACCCAACACTTTATCTTGAAAAGATTGTATCTAAATGGATCTCAATAAAAAATGAACACTTTAAAGCAATATTTGGAAGTGTTTGCCTGATACAGATTTTACAGGAGCAAAAACATATCCCCTCACTGCCTCCATGTCAGTTTTACAAGGCTCGTTGCCTTTTCAAACTAATGGCTTCAATGCTTTGAGAAAGCAAAGCACCAGATGGAAGTGGTCAAAATGTATATTAATGTATGTATTCTTGACCTGCAGAGCAGCAGAAAGGTGAGCACTGAATTCCGAGGCCAGAAGCCACAGCCAGTCAGCTGAAGTGACACAGAACATTTGACATGCATGACATTAGTAAGAAAACAAAGACATCATCTAGGCCTCTAACTTCAGAGCTACAAATCACACAATCGCAGCATCTAAGGGTTTGGAAGGGACCTCAAAAGCTCATCCAGTCCAACCCCCCCTGCCAGATTACCTAGAGCAGATCACACAGGAATGCATCCAGACAGCTCTTGAATACCTCCAGAGAGGGAGACTCCACAACTCCCTTGGGCAGCCTCTCTCAATGTTCTGTCGCCCTCACAGGGAAAACATTGTCCTCCTGTTTCCATGAAACTTCCTATTCCTCAGCTTCCACCCATTGCCCCTTGTCCTGGCATTGGGCATCACCCAGCAGAGCCTGGCTCCAGCCTCTTGGCACTCATCTTTACATCTTTATAACCATTCATGAGGTTCCTCCCTCAGGCTCCTCCTCTCCAAGCAGCACAGCCCCAGCTTCCTCAGGCCCTCCTTGTAAGGAAGATCTTCCACTCCCTTCAGCACTTTTGTGCCTCTATGTTGGACTCTTTCAAGCAGCTCTCTGCTTTCCAACTTCGTGGCAAGTTCAGGGCAATGGATTACTCTAACAAGCAACTCAGGCTAACACCACAAAATCAGAATACTTTCATTTGATCTTCATCTACTTTGATCTCAAAGCTCTCCTGTCCAGCCAGAATATAAACTACTGTAGGAATTAAATATAAGCTGTGAAAGGAATTCACACTTAGAGCTGCCATTTCAAGCACAAGAGACAATTCCAGAGTAAACTACAGCAAGCTTTGCAAAAAGATATTAAAGATTATCTTTGGAAACATAGGTCATAGAATCAACCAGGTTGGAAGAGACCTCTGAGCATATCCAGTCCAACCCAGCCCTATCCAAAAAAGGATTTAAATGCCACTTTACCATTCCTCCAAATTTCCAAGGAAACTTTTTATCAGTTTCAGGAAGAGTCAAATTCACACAATCAACAGATTTAAACTTTGGGTCACCTTTTTTTTCCCTCTTCCTGTGAGTGCTGTCTTTGTAATTTCATCTCCCTGACATCTTATTTAGGAGTTAGTTCTTATTTAATTAATGATAAATCCTGATGTTCTATTTCTGCTTCTTTTATCCCCATCAAGTGACTCATAATTATATACACACACACACACATATAAATATTCACACTGAAATTAGTTCAGATGGACAGTACAGCCTTCTCTTAGGTGATAGTCCTAAAAATTAACTCTTGGGAACTCTCTTCAGCTTTCTCATAGATGAATACTTGAAAGAACAAGATCCTCAATGAATTTTGCTTCTACAATTCAGACAAAACCCCAATGAGATCTACTCAGAATTAGCTACATTTAAGAAACCTATGCATTTTCTTTTAGAAGTTAGTACCTAACTCTTAGTTCAAGCATTCATCTGTCAGTGACAACAAAATTTGTTTTCTATAGCACTGATGGTCAACTGGGTGCAATTTTGGCTGCACTGTTACATGGTTCCGTTATAAACAAGATGGATCATGGAGATTTATACAGCTTTATACAGGTCGGTGCAATCCCAGGCACAGATACAGGCTGGGTGATGAATGGCTGGAGAGCAGCCCTGAGGAAAAGGACCTGGGGGTCTGGGTCGACGAGAAGCTCAACATGAGCCTGCAGTGTGCACATGCAGCCCAGACAGCAACCCTGTGCTGGGCTGCATCAAGAGCAGTGTGGCCAGCAGGGCAAGGGAGGTGATTCTGCCCCTTTACTCTGCTCTCCTCAGACCCCACCTGGAGTACTGTGTGCAGTTCTGGAGCCCCCAATACAAGAAGGACATGGAACTGCTGGAGCGGGTCCAAAGGAGAGCCACGAAGATGATCAGAGGGCTGGAGCAGCTCTGCTATGAGGACAGGCTGAGAGAGTTGGGGCTCTTCAGCCTGGAGAGGAGAAGGCTTCGAGGAGACCTTATAGTGGCTTTCCAGTATTTGAAGGGAGCCTACAGGAAAGCTGGGGAGGGACTATTTACANTTAGGTTGGAAGGGACCTTAGAGATCACGTTCACCAACCTCCTTGCTATGGACAGAGATGCCTCTCAAACAGACTCAGCTGCTCAAGGCCCCATCCAAGCTGGCCCTGAACACCTCCAGGGAGGACACAGCCACAACCTCCCTGGGCAGCCTATTCCAGAGTCTCACCTCCCTTGTACTGAAGAGCTGCTTTTTAAGATCCAGTTTCAACCTACTCTCCCTCAGCTTAAAACCATTCCTCCATGTCCAATTGCTAGACACCCTCATGAAAGTTCCTCTCAAGCTCTTCTGTGGGATGCTTTCAGGTATTGGATGGCAGCTCTAAAGTCCCCCAGAGTCTTCTCTTCTACAGGCTGAACAACCCCAGCTCCCTCAGCCTATTACCATAGCAGAGGTGTTCCAGCCCTTGGATCATCTTTGCAGCCCTCCTCTGGACTTGCCCCAACAGCTCTGTCTCCTTCTTAGGAAACAACTAATACTTTTTAAAAGGCAGTTAAAAGTAGTAACTTCTGCTTTCCATTAATGGATCTTCTAAGTCTTTATGCAGAAAAGAAATTAGAATGTACAAATACCTTTGCTGTAACTCTTCACAAGACCTTTGCAGGGACTTTCCACCTTAAGTGCTTTAGCCAGAGGGCGCATGGGACTGTTCAGCGGGCTGATTGCCTTCGGAATATACCTCAAGTGATTGAGATCAATGCTCAGTATTGAGCTGTCATCATCAACAGGAACTGGGTTGGCTTCTCGCTCCTTAGTTCTAGGATACATCTCACCACTAAGAGAAGATGCTGCTGTACTGATTTCACTTAGGTCTGCCTTCAGGTCACAAGCATTCTGGTCAAGTAACAGTTCATTCTTGTCAGTTAATATAGTTCTGTCAAGTGACTGAGATGTACTCATATTAATTTTGCAGATACTCTTTTCCTCAGTGGCACACTCCAAGTTTCCTGCAGCCAGGTGATCAATGTCCTTCACTACTTCCAACAAAGAGTCTGGTTTTGCTCCACTGATACCATCTGCAACATCACGGGACTGCAGGTCACCAGAACCTTTGGTTTCTGAGTCATCCAAGACAAGCTTTTGAGAGTCATGTTTGTCTTCTGAGCTTTCTATGTCAGTAGCTAGCCATATCTTATGTTCCTCTTTCTTCTCTGCAGCTGGCTCTGGAAGGGCAGGTTCACATTCTACCACTTCTGCTTCTGGTGCATCATCACACTGTGTCACACCCACTTTCAGAGGCAAGTCTTCACACTCTACCATGCTCCCTGCCACTTCCTGGGGCAAATATTCAGAGTGATTCAGATCTGTCACTGCTGCTGCAGCTTCTGATTCAACCAGATCACAAGTCTCTGCTGCTTCTGACAACGTTTGTGCCTGCATCTCATCAGGAACTAGCAGCTCTGCTGCCCCTGGCAAGGCCTGGGGCAGTACCTGACCCACTTCTGCTTTTGGTAAGGTTTTTGAGCTCAGGTCATCAGTTGCCACTGCTGGTGATGCTCCAGACTGTGCTGGATCTGCTGTTGCTACTCTTGAGGCTTCATTTTCACAATCAGCAGAAACAGGCACTGCTGGTTCCATGTTGCTTTGAGCTGCGCTGTCCAGAACTTGCAGAGTTGAATTCATTTGTTCTTTGGGACCACAGTTAACAGGGTGGTCTGAATCCAAGAGCTCTGCCTGCAGTGTGAGCTCTGCATTTCCCTCATCAGTGGCCTTTGGTGAAAGTGCTTTAAGCCCATCTGTTGGAGAGAGACATGGTTTCTTAGCAGGAGAGAGAGTTAAATTTAGCTTCTCCATAAAGCTGAGTTTTAAATCTTTCCTTTTTGTCCCAGTGCGATCATCTTTACTTCTGTGAGCTTTATGGTCTCTCAAGCTGTCTGCTGCTCTGGATGTGTCTACTAACTTATAGGACTTGTTCCTCTCACTTTTTGTAGCATCTGTACCTTTCTTGGATTCTTTCACAGATTGGTGAGAAATCTCCCTCGAAACCTTTCTTTCATTTCTAAAATGTCTATTTTCATCCTGATCCTCTCTCTCTCTTTTCCTTTTCTCTTCAGTTCTGTGCCTTTCTGATTTGGAATGTGCTGTTTCCCATTCGTATCTACTACTGGTTTCCTTCAAGCGTGCATATTTATGCTCTCTGCTGTTGGCACTAGAAGGTGAAGTCCTTCCCTCTCGGGAAGTGTGATCGTTTGTTCCCCTGTCTCTCTTGCAGTCAGTATCTTTTCCTTTCCTAGACTCTTCCAAGCGACACTTACGTGATTCATGAAGGCTCTTGGAATGTTCATTCTTTGAGAGTGGACTACTCCCTCTACCACACCTCCTTGGCTGTTCTTGTAGCTTTTCATTTGGTTTATTTTTTTGGCTAGCATTTTTTTCATCTCTATCATGTGTTTTAATGTCTTTCTTTAATACATTTTGTGACCTCTCATCAGCATACGACTCACCTCTTGCTTGGTATCTGTCTTTACCAGCAGTTTGTTTCTCCCAGGAAGAAACACTCCTTTCTACTCTTCTTTCTGCACTTGGACTGCATTTCAGTTTTACACTCTGACTTTTTTGTTGCAACTCATTTTTGGTAGCCTTCTCTGAAAGAGTTTTCAGCTTTTGCTGAGGATCTGGATTCCCCTCTTCTCCATCACCACTGTTTCCAGTGCTCTGATGTACTTCTCGTTTGTATTTGTTGACATTTCCCTTACTGTACTGTTCGCTACTTTTAATTTCTTTTCTTTCCTTTCTGTTATCTTTGTTGGAACTGTGATCATGGTTCGGTAGACACGTGTGAGAACCACCATTGCAGAGCTCTTCAGGAGGGTATTTCAGCAAATATGGAGTGTTCCTTTTATCTGTGATAGCCTTCCCATCGTCCATATTATGAGATGAGTAACTGTGATGTGTATCCTTTGAACACTCATTTTTAACTCTATGCTCCACCTTCACACTGTCACCTAAATCAGAAGGTCTGAATTTGGAGTCTTTTGTTTTACACATCTCAGAGCATCTTCCATTATTTGATCCTGGAAGGTATGTTCTGGTGAAATTACTTCGGTGACTGGGAAGTTCTGACAGCCTGTTTATAAAAGGAAAAAAAAAACAAGGTCACATTACTTTGAAATTTATTTAAACATAACTGAAGCTGAATTGCAACAAATCCTTGGAGTTCTAGATTTTTATTTTCATGCTTTTTTTCAGCTTCAAGTCGAAAAAAAAAAAAAAGGAGGCATAAAAATAGAAGTTTGATAACATCCATATTTTCCACATTAAATTTATCTAGCCCCTTAGTTTATTTTCATTGGTTGTCTGAAATGTTCTATGGAGCTGAGTAGATTAGTTCTGGAGCTTTGAATATTATGTGCTTTGAAATACACAAGATGGGTAGGAAACCCACCAAAACCAGGTGATTCAACAAAACAAACAGTAAGAAATTGAGGCAAGTGGTCACCCTTTGGATTCCTCCTTGCTTTCACAGAACAGGCTGGAATGGACCTCAAGGATCATTTAGTTCCAACCCCCCTGCCATGGGCAGGGACACTCTCCATGAGATCAGGTTGCTCAGAGCCACATTCAGCCTGGCCTTAAAAACATCCAGGAATGAGGCTTCCAAGACCTCCCTAGCAACCTGTTTCAGTGTCTCCCCACCTTTAAGGTGAAGAACTTCTTCCTAACATCCAGTCTGAATCTCCTCTCCTCTAGCTTGGATCCATTCCCCCTAGTCCTATCACCTGACATCCTTAAAGGTCCTTCAGCAGCTTTCTTGTAGGCCCCCTTCAGATACTGGAAGGCTACAATAAGGTCTCCTCAGAGCCTTCTCTTCTCCAAACTGAACAACCCCAACTCTCTCAACCTGTCCTTATAGGAAAGGAGCTTCTATGAGCTCTGATCATCCTCATGGCCTCTCTCAGCTTCAGTTTTCTTCAGTTAGAAACCAGAGACCTCATCAAGCAAAAATATCTACTTCCTCTGATGGTAGCAGTACTGTAATGTTTTTTTCTTCATTAGTTTTACTTAAAATACATAGAAACCTTTCTCAGAAGTACATAATTATGATCAGCCATCAAATATGCTTTCCATTCTGTCTAGCTGTACCTTTGATGGAGATGACTGATTTCTTCATCCTTACGGTTAATTTCCACTCTTGCTGTTTTGATAAGTGCTGAAATATTCTTTTTGAGGGCTTGGTTTTCATTCTGTAGAATGACATTCTGTTTTAAATATGTACACAAAAAAAAAAAACAGAGAGAAAAGGAGAATTAGCTTGGGTATCCAAACATGTAATGAAAACCTGTACAAGATAACCATTAGAAAGAGTCCCATCACCTGCAAACTGGCAGTAGAGTATATAGAAACTGTTTTGAAGAAGTCAGAACTAAGTCAGAATGACTGGAATTCAAAATAGAGTTTTCATGGGGTTGTTGTTTTTGGGGGTTTTGTTGATGTTTCTTTGGTTTTGGTATTTTTGTGTGAGGGGGTTTTGGTTTGGCTTGGTTGGTTGTTTGGTTTTTGTTAATATAGCTCACATTTATACTCCTGTTTGTGATCTTGGTAATTACTTAAGAAGTTTTAAGGATATAATTTATCTACACTGAAATATGCCATAAATCAAGTAGTCATAGACCTAAAAAAAATTAACAATCCACTTTTCTACTTCATTGCTTTACTCAATTTATTATTGTTTTGGTCACTTTTTCAAATGAAAGCTGCAGCTTTTAAGCACTTTCAGAGGAAGAGGGTAATTGTATCTCTTTCAAGGTATCAAAATCAACTTTGGGTGCCCTATCATTCCAGTATTTCTACATGTGGTCTTCTAGAGCCCTATCTGCCAATCTGCCAAGAGATAATTCTCCTCAGTAAAGCCTGCTCAGAAAGGCAGACAAGTACTGCAGAAAACAATACAGAGGTGTCACAGGGCAGAAACATTGCTTAATGCTGCTAAGTGGGGAACCTTTGAGACTAGATCTGTGATACACAGAGGAGCACACTGGAGAATTGCCCAAGATAATCTAGCTATATGATAAACTGACTATACAGAATGGCACAGCATGGGCATACTAGCCCAAGCTGAAGGTCAGCCTTATCAGAATGATACTGTGCTCAAAGCAACACAGACATCCTCTTCCAGTTCTAGTGACAGGTTTTAAACACTCTCCTGAGTGCATTAAAGATCTGGTTTTTAAAAAAAAACAAGAGAAGTGGACACTTTCCAGGTAACTCCTCATTTGGCATGCTTATTGTCTAATTAAGCACTCAGAACAGAGCTTTTCAGCAACTGAAGTCTGGGGGCAATGTCATAAAGAGACCGAGGAGATCTTATCGCGGCCTTCCAGTATCTGAAGGGGGCTTACAAGAAAGCTGGTGAGGGACTTTTTAGGATGTCAGGTAGTGATAGGACTGGGGGGAATGGAGCAAAACTAGAAGTGGGTAGATTCAGATTAGATGTTAGGAAGAAGTTATTCAGCATGAGGGTGGTGAGACACTGGAACAGGTTGCCCAGAGTGGTGGTGGAAGCCTCATTCCTAGATGTTTTTAAGGCCAGGCTGGACGTGGCTGTGAGCAACCTGATCTAGTGTGAGGTGTCCCTTCCCATGACAGGGGGGGTGGAAATGGATGATCCTTAAGGTCCCTTCCAACCCTGACAATTCTGTGATTCTGTCAAATGAGCTGACCCACTGCTTTTGTCAGTAGGCTATCCCAGCAGCTATCCCAGCAGAACAAGCTACTAGCACCTGCAAGATGCTTTACAAACCACAGGATGGATCAATTCTGGAAACTGTATAAAGTTAACTCTCAAAGCAATATTCAGTTACTTCACACAAACCACAACAACATTGCCCTTTGACCTACAGTACCTGTGCCTGAATTTCCTTAAATTTCTTCATCAATTCTTTAATTTGCTGCTGACATTTTCCATATTCTGCCTGCAACTGTCAAAGAGAGAAGAATTCACAGCACAGAAGAGTTACTCAGCTGGATTTATAGTTAACACAACGTTATGTTACAAAACTCTGTGTTGCCTTTTTCCCCAAAAGTAACATATTAAACCAAAAAAGCTTCAGTATGCTCCCATAGGTCTCTAAAATGTCACAAGTACTCAAATAAGGGTAAATTTATGTGTGCTTGCTCAACATTAACAGGCTAGACAGTAACAGGAAGCCACAGTATTGTGAAATTAAAGACACTATTACCAAGGAGGAGGCATTCTCAGACCCTACTTATCTGTTTTTTATTATATGAAATCTGACAAAGGAAAACACAACAAAAAGTTACTACAAACAAACCTGGACTGCCAAAATAGACTGCCAAGGACATGCTCCTGTTAAAACCACAAAATTCCATAAAATAAATCTGGCAGGAGCCCTTTTTTAAAAGTAGATGGCAATAAAATTTTCACAGAAGAACAGAGAATTTCTCTTTTGTAATGCTTAAAGAGTCAACTGCTTCCAAAGTGAATTTTTCATCAATTAGTAGAGTCCTGGAGGTTTTGCTCCTGTTTCTTCTATAGTAAATGTTATCTGTGCATGTCTGCTCTTTTTCCTCCAAAGCTCAAGTGAATTAAGATGTGTCTTATGGACCAGAACAGAGGATGCTACATGAGTGTTCTGTTGATTTGTTAGAAATAGTTTTCTATTATATGATTGTATTCAGACTCAAGGGTAAAATTTCATTACACAAAAGATAAATCCATGATCTATTTGCTATAACCTAGTAAAATTTGTTGGAAGACATGCCAAGACTAGCTCTGTTACCTAAACCAGTATTGGTGGATGAGAAGTTCAATATGAGTCATCAGTATGCTCTTGCAGCCCAGAAAGCCAACCAGATCCTGGGCTGCATCAAGAGAAGTGTGGCCAGCAGGTAGAGGAAAGTGATCCTCCCCCTCCACTCCACACCGGTGAGACTCCACCTGCAATACTGCATCCAGTTCTGGAGCCCCTATTACAAGAGGGATAAGGATGTGCTGAAACTGTCCAGAGAATGGCCACAAGGATGATCAGAGAGCCAGAGCTGCTCTGCTATGAGGAGACAGAGAGTTGGGGCTGTTCAGTCTGGAGAGGAGAAGGCCCCAAGGTGACCTTATTGTGGCCATTAAGTATCTTAAGAGGGCCTACAAGGAAGCTGGGGAGGGACTTCTATAGGATGTCAGGTAATGATAGGACTGGGGGGAATGGAACAAAGCTGGAAATGGGTAGATTCAGCCTGGATGTTAGGAAGAAGTTCTTCACCATGAGGGTGGTGAGATACCGGAATGGGTTACTGAGGGAGGTAGTGGAAGCCTCATCCCTGGAAGTGTTTAAGGCCAGGCTGGATGAGACTCTAGACAGCCTGGATCTAGTGTGAGGTGTCCCTGTCCAAGGCAGGGGGGTTGGAACAAGATGAGCCTTGTGGTCCCTTCCAACCCTGACTGATTCTATGATTCTACTTAACTAGAATATAACACAGCTGATACATGAAACACATGTAAAGGACACTAAACGAGAACAGAATGGGTCACAGAGTGAGAAATTTGCTTAATCTGATGAGTTTGTGGATATAATTTCATGGTACATTCTTGGTTTTACTTATTTTAGAACAGTTTCCCTATTTTCTGATAATCATAGAATCAACCAGGTTGGAAGAGACCTCCAAGATCATCCAGTCCAACCTATCACCCAGCCCTGTCCAATCAACTAGACCACAACATTAAGTGCCTCATCCAGTCTTTTTCTGAACACCTCCAGGGACGGTGACTCCACCACCTCCCTGGGCAGCCTGACATATTTTGCACTTTACACATTAAAATTTGGAATAAAAAGCTTCAAAACACCAGAATTATTTACATGATATTAATACACACCTCATTGTAGGATGCTTCCTTTGCAGTCCCTTCTTCGATCAGTATCTCATCAAATAAATTTAAGCTGTTTCCAGCTGGTGTAGAATTTGGAGCAGAATTGTCTGTAGAAAGAAAATCAATTAGGTAAAGATGTTTCTGGCCAGGTTGCATTCTGTCATTGAAGAATGACCTTATGACCTTATCTGGAGAAACTCCTGTTTTGAATTCCAATATTCATGTTAGTTTTATTTGGAGTACCTGATCCAATTTACATTTACATAAAAAGTAATGATGAGAATTGAAGTCCAACTGAAAACACCATGTTAGAACAATAAAACAATTATACAGAGTAGCTAAGAACAAGGATGGGTGCATTTTATGACTGTCTAGTAATGTGCTAGTTTGAGCCTAGCTAGCATGTTTTGGTGAGAAGAACTAGATGATAGGCTGTAAAATGAAAACAATGGTATCTACTTCCCTCACATTCTTGCTGGGATGTGTAAACAAGAAAGGCAAAACAAAGATTAGGGCAGTTGCTTCTTCTCTTCGCTGGGGAGCTTTGCCTGCTGGGGAGAAGCTGAGGCTGCTGGCTGGACTCCATCTTGCTTTCTAACCTCACCCTCCTTTGCTTGGCTGCTTCACCTTGCTTTTTAACCCTCTTGGCCGAACCTCCATTCTTCCTTGGGACTGGGGTAAGGTTGAGAGGGGTAGGGGAAGGTGAGGGGGGTTGAGAGCCCCTCCTGGGGACTCAGGTTTCTGGGAGGGGAATTGTGTTTGTATTACCTTTTTTCCCTTGTATATTTCTGTCTATATCTGTATATACTGTAACTATCTGCTTGTAAATTGTGCCAGCTGTAAATATAAGCTTCATTCAAATTTCCAGAGCCGACTGCGTCTAGTCTGGGTAATTTCTAAAAGTGTGGGGGTCGGGGGATACCCAAACCATCACAAGTAAGCTGCTTAAGTCAAAGGAGAGCTAACTCACAGTAAATTGATCTAATTTACAAAGCAAGAAGGGCTACGCTTTAGCAGTGATCTGAAGTTCCACAATTCCAGAGCCAACAGACAGCAGAAAACCAGAATGAATTGTGTTCATCCCTCAACTCGTGCAGCTTTTGGCCAGACTTGACCCTGGAAATATTTGCATTTGAAAACAAAAATTACTGAGAAAAGAAACAATCAGACAGCAATGACCTACATGTTCACAAACAGATCAGTTGATTGGAGTGAAATGGAGTTACTGCAGAGTTGGTGTGGGGTTGAATACTGCGATTCTTTTGTTGAATAAATATTCTTTGCTGCTTTAAAATCCCTCAAAAAATGTAACTCCCTAGCTGTCATTCCAAAGAAATGAAAGAAGACCAAACTAAACACTTTAACACCCCAATTATTGAGTGCTTTTTCTTCAAATCAGCCTGTGTACTCTATTCACCAAATATGCATTACTGACAGGACCTGATTTACTACACCTTTGAAACACAGATTTATTTGCAGGCTTAATTTCAGTTCAAAACTGAATCTCAACTGTTTGCACAATAATTACAATGCAAGCAGTATTGTTAACACAATGCAAGACAATATGCAAATAACATCTGACCTGTAGAGAGAAAAAACCTCACCAATCCTCTTTTCAAATTAAAGATCCCTCAGAACTAGACTACATAAAATGTTTGCATTGCATTGTATTTCCCCTTGCATATTTTATGTAGGCTAAACACATCTCAGCACCTCAAACATACTTAGAGAATATTCTTACATGTTGCCAAAGTACAAAATGGAAAGAGAAAATGGTGTATAGATGTTTTATGTCTGTAGACATAAAAAACTCAATGGCCTTATAGAAATGAGGTCAGCATAGAAACACTTACTTTAAATATTAGAAAGAGCATTTCATTCAAAGGTACACTAAGACACCTAAAAAAGAGCACTCTTCTTGGGTCCATTTCTTACTTTCAAAGAAGATAAATATGAAATTAATTTACACTAACATGTGAAATTATTCAGAAAGTAAGAAAAGGTTAAAAGGATCTACTGAATGTACTGTATCACACAGTTTGGGAGTTCTCACTGGGAATTTAGTGATCAGTGACTGGTGGTACTGGTCCTGAGACTCTTTAAAAAAAACATGAAACAAACATGTTTTTTCCAAGGTGTAAAATGTCTCACATCCAGGTGAAGATAGAATATCTAACTTTTCTCTGCCTTTCTTTATATGCCTAAGGCTTTTTAAATAGTCACCATCACATGAAAACTGTCTTAGAATCATTCTAACAGATTTAAGAATTCTTTGCTTTACTTATACTGAGTGTAACATACATGTCTCGAATCAAAACAAGTAGCTACTGAAGCACATAAACACATATTTACAGCAGCTAAGGGTAAACTTAAACCTAACTGTTGTTTTACTTGAAACCACCCTAAGAAGCAGAGACTCTACAAAGCTTGAAGCCAAGCAGCACGATACAGTTAACCTACCAGGAACTGTCAAACCATTGTCCAAGCCATCATAAATATCCACTGAGCTCTCATCACCTTCTTTGAAGGGGGAAGCTTCAGCTAAAGAAAAAAGACCAAAGACAAAAGTAAACCTTTAGTGAATTCCAACCTCTAACTTTTCTATAAAGGAGGCACAGATGCCATCCTAGAAGGGCAGGGACTAGTAAAAGCAGCAGCACAGAACAGATGTCATCCTAGAAGGGCAGGGACTAGTAAAAGCAGCAGCACAGAACAGATGCCATCCTAGAA
>WAAF01005684.1:117430-136162 GCA_013400475.1 Tricholaema leucomelas
CAAAAGTAAACCTTTAGTGAAGGGCAGGGACTAGTAAAAGCAGCAGCACAGAACAGATGTCATCCTAGAAGGGCAGGGACTAGTAAAAGCAGCAGCACAGAACAGATGTCATCCTAGAAGGGCAGGGACTAGTAAAAGCAGCAGCACAGAACAGATGCCATCCTAGAAGGGCAGAGACTAGTAAAAGTAGCAGCACAGACTAAAAAAATACAAGGGAATCCTATCCAACAAATTTCTGCTACAGTGGAGAAAAGACAATTCAGTCACTAAAGACCAAGGACAGTCTTGCAAGATCAGTTCCTAAATACTACAGGAGTTGTGCAGGAAGCAAAAATAAAGTTTAAAATTATAAACTAAGTCAACTTTATCTGAATTTGAAATTGTTTTCTAGAAGACACCGAATATGTTATGAGAATTAGTATAACAAAACCAGTACTGTTAAAAGTAACATTTTTAGCTAAACAAAGTATTGTAACAATCTGTATCATAATTCAGAGGACTTGTTTTAGTACTGCCATCAATTCACACACTAACTGGTGCTGTAAAAGTATTTTAACTCAAATCTCCTCAGTCTCCCTTCATGCCTTTTTTCAATGCCCCTTATCACTCTCATCCCTTCTATGTGTATCTCTCCAGTTCTCTGACAAGTATTACTACTATTAAAGATCAATACTCACAGTTCTTCTGAGGCTGGGAATCTCACAAATAGACATCAGATCAATTAACTGGAAATAGGGTTACAGTACCTCAATCAGTGGTACTGTACCAGATGATTGTGCATTTGCTCTTACAAGTACCAAACAAGGCAATGATACTCCTGTTTAAATACATACTTGAGATACAGCAAAGTTTAAATTATAGAATGATGGAAGGGTTTAGGTTGGAAGAGACCTAGTTCCAACTCCCTGCCACAGGCAGAAACACCTCCCACTAGAACAGGTTGCTCAAGGTCTCATCCAAGCTGGCCTTGAACACCTCCAGGGAGGGAGCACCCACAATCTCCCTGGGCAACTTGTGCCAGTGTTTCACCATCCTCACTGCAGAGAACTTCTTCCTATATTATACACTGTAGAACAGAAGGGACAGACTAGTCCCAGACATCCCCTCAAAACTACAGAGTTACAGCTTAAAATGCAAACTTCAAAGGAATACATCTTATAATGATACTGTGCCACAGCCATTTAATTGCCGTTGAAGTACATCAGTATTTGTCCTACCTTAATTCACTGCAAAACACTAAGTAACGCATCACATCTTACCGCTGTATCGGATATCAAACAGTCCCAGTCCATCCTCATCTGCTGCCATGATACAAACTCCCTATGGCTTCCCCATCTATGAGCAAAACATCAGAGAAAAGACAACAGATTGACAACTTCACAACAACATTGTGTAACAGCAGCATCTTGAAATACATCAGCTACACCTCAGCTACCTGTAGCCCTTGCTCTTCAACAAAAGTCAACACCAAAATGAGAAAACTCTAAGGTCAAGATAACAAATGTAAACACTCTACTACAAAAAGTAAAACATTACCTGTACTGAAAATAAGTATGCTGAAGATCTTCAGTTGTATCTTTTATTCATACTCTTAAATAAAGATCCCACGAAGACATTTTTATATTGAAACAAGCACTACATTGTCTGAATAGATTACCTGGATGAGTGTCTTAACCAGTTAAAATAACCTGATTTGACAATTCTAGTTTCTTTTCTGCTGTTTCAAAGCAAGCTTTCCCTGCTTGACACCAACAGCCAAACCCATAAAGAGCAGAGGTAGGTTAAGAAATATTTTGCCTACCAATACCTCTTGTCACGCTCGGTCATAGGATGTACAGCAGCTATTACAGAATGACTTTACCAGCACACACGCTTGCAACACTGATACATAAGCATCTCTGAAGCGAAAGCAGTAGCCTGCAACACCAAAGCATCCGCTGTATGCAAAAGAGAAGCGCAGATAAAGGCTCGGGTGTGGGTGCAAGCACAGGCACTGAGCAGCACAGAGCCAGTTCAGAGGCAGCGGCCCTCATCCATTCCCCAGGCCTCACCCGCTTTGCACGGGGGGGAAAGGGCTCCCGCCCCAATTCCTGTCACGGCGGAAGCGCCTGGGATGTCTTGGGGGGTCAGGGCCGATCGTTGCCCGAGAGCAGCACAACGGCTGCCGCCACAAGGGTGGCATCCCGCGCCGCGCAACAGCCGGCGGACCGGGGCGAGCAGGCTGCGCCCAGGAGGAGGGGCCAGCAGGGCGCCGCAGATCCCGTCGTAGGCAAAACCAGGCCGGGCTGAACCGAGCGGCGGGATCTGCGCACGGGTGGCAGAGGAGGGAAGTGGCAGTCGCGTGGGACGGAGGGGCGACATAACGCCGAGCCCCAACGGGACAGTGGTGGAGAGAAGGAGAAAAGGGACAGGACGCAAGGGAAGAGGAAGGCCCTGCTGGGCAGGCCACAGCAGTCCTACAGTCCTCACTCACCGGTCAGCCGCTGCCCCCGGCCCGCGACACCCCGCAGGTTGCCGCCGCCGCCGCCAGTGATCCCGCAGGCCGGGCGCCGACGGGGCAGGGCTCCCGATCGCGGCAGCCAACCACGGCAGACGCACAGCGCGCCCCGGCCGCGCCGTCAGCGAGCCCCGCCCCCAAACTGAAACAGTTGGCGCCAAAACAAGGAGCGCGAGGCGGGGACGCCCCGCCCCCTCTCGTTAGCCCCGCCCCCTCGAGGCCGCGCGAGCCCCTGGGCTAGGAGCGCGGGAAGCTGTGCTGCCCCCGCGGCTCCGGACGGAGCGAGGAGGGCTTCTCCTGTTCTGCGGGCGGAGCGGCTTCGGTCCGGAGCTGCAGCCGCTGGGTTCTTGCCGCCAGGCCCTCCTGCAAAGGCTTTGGCGGATGGAAAGGGGAGAGGAGCGGCCGCAGCAGGCAGGGCTATGTGTTAACGCCGCAGGCTCACCTGGTGTGAGTTGATCGCGGAAGGCCGTACCGTGCTACTGTGGTAGAGTGGACGTGAGGCAACTCGGGCAGCTCTCTCGAGAATCCCGAAGTTCAAGTCCGGTTCCTGCTGTCAGCAAGCCCGCCGTCAAACCCCTCTGGAAACATCCTTAGTGCCTTAGATCTCCGATGGGGTTTTGTAAGCTGTGGCTGTGGCTGGCGAGGAGAGTTGGTGAGGGTGACGTGGAAATGGTAACGTAAGGCCGGCCTTCTTCCTCCCGAACTTGAACCACCTCTGGGTTACTCACCACCCGTCCTCAGCCAGGACTCCGACTGGTACCATGACCTAGATTTCAAAGGACTGTGATGGCCCTTGACCAGGCTTGCAAGTCCTGCAGCCACAATAACAGTTGACTCCTCGGGAAGCAGAGACCAGGGCGAGACAAGGTCACCAAGCAGAGCGCTGCACAGGCGAGCTTCCAGCACTGTGAGAAAGCAGGAGAAACTCGCTGCACTGCCGAACGAATCCTTACAATCCAGAGAGCTCCGCGAAGCTTCTAAAGGACTACGCCTCCCGGCATGCAGCAAAAGCCCACTGCCCCACTAGTCGGGTGGAGCGCTGCATGCCGGCAGCTGTAGTTTAGCGAAGGTGCCGTCATGTGGGCGACCGGGCGGGGCCGCGCCTCACTTCGCCTGCGACGTCGCGGGCTGGTGACGGTGCCGGTGAAGCGGAAGCTGCCCCTCTGTCTGGCGCCCCACGTGCTGCCGGCAGGCGGGTGGCGCGGACTCCTCTCGCCCCCCAGTGCTGTCCGCCCTCCGGTGGCGGCAGAGGAGGATGGCTGACCTGCGGATCCGCCTGGCGGAGCCGCTGCAGCTGGTGGCGCGCAGGAACGAGAAGAGCAGCGCGGAGCTGAGCAGGTTCCTGGCAAAGCAGGTGAGCGGACGGTACAGGACTCGGCGGTAGCCCCCGGGCGCCCTCCCTTCCTCTGGGCGAGTCTCACAGGGGCCGCTGAGGAGGGAAGAGGACGTACCTCACTGCCCTACACCCCCGCGCCGCCATCTCCTCCCGGCAGCTTTGTCTGGTGCCCGCGCCTCCTGGTCACCCCTCCCATCCCTCCGTCCTCAGGCTGCCGGCGGATCCGCTCTGAGGAACAACTCTCGGCTCTTTCTGTGTGCGCTTGTTGCCGTTCTTCGTCCCGTCCCTTCCAGAGTTGCGCCAGAGCAGCTCTGTGCAGTAGATAGTCTCCTGTGCACTAGTACCCCGCTTACTGCCCTTCCGGAGAAGGCATTTTGCCTCGCAGTTAAAATCGTCGGTGTTTTCCATGCCCATACGGTGACTCTGAAAGCGCGGTAGCGGCATGTTGTTAGCAAGCGTTGTGCCAGGATCTAGTCTCTTAGTCCGTTAGTTGCAGCATGTTGAGGGAACTGGATTTGCTCAGCCTGCAGAAGAGGATGCTGAGGGCAGACCGTACTGCTCTCTACGCTTAGCTGAATGATAGTAGTGAGATGGATGTCGGTCTCGTCTCCCTGCTAATACAACCCACGCAGGGGAGATTTAGATCGGATATTAGAAGAAATTTATTAACTGAAAGGGTTATCACACTCTGGAAGTGTGATAGGGAGGTGGTTGGATCCCCATCCCTGAAGCTGTTTGAAAGATGGAGGCGTGATGCTGAAGGTGCTGGGGTTTAGCCCCAGCCTTAATAGGATTAGATAACAGTTCGATTTGATGATTTTAAAGGTCTTTTCTAAACAAAAGGCTTCTATGATGCCATGTTAGCTGTGTCTTTAATTGCTGCAAGAATTGCATGTGGGGTAGAAAGGACTCAATTTTCTAGTGTTTGCTGCTCTTTTCTCATCGCAGAGAAGCTGGGAACATGTTACTGGTTTCACTGGTTTCATGCTTTGGCTGCCTTATATGTGAAAAACATCTGCCTGCTGAGGGAGTTGAGACCTATTTCATTGCTGGCTCTGAAATATTTGCAGATAGGTAATAACAGGACACCAAGACATCAGGTGTTACATTAATACTTCTCATGATAGAGCTTTAGAAGCTTCTGAGTTCTGTACGTACGTTGGGGGTTCAAAATCCATATTTCTGTTTGAAGGTTGAGGAAATATCCCAGTTCTTTGAAGATGAAAAGTCTACATCATATGTTGGTTTGTTTGTTTGTTTTTCCAGAATATTTGCTTTCAGTCTGAATTAGTCTCTTAGTTATGGAGGGGGAAGGGTTTTATGCTGGTAGCCGAGGTTCTGTGGTAGTTGACAGATGGCTTTTTTTTCTGTCACTGAAGTTCATCAGATCAAAGTAAAATTGACATGAATATATATATGCATTCTTACCTTGAAGAGTCAATACTAATTGGTGGGAGGTAAAATGAAGAGCTGCTATTCAGGAGAAAGAAACAGCTGAGAAATAGACGTGAGGCTGATCCAAATATATGATGTAGCAGACAGATGGAGTGAACCAGAAGTGAGTCACCAAGATCTGAGACTGGGAAAGGGACTGTGCCCTTTCTCTTCTGGCAACTGCTCTGAGATACACTGCAGGTTTAAGAGTGTCATGGCTTAACTTCAGCCAGCACCCACCAGCCACTTGCTCCCCTTCCCTACCTTCCAAGTGGGATGGGAAGGAGTTTTGGAAAACTAGATAAAACTGGTGGGTTGAGATCAGAATAACTAAACCAAAATACATTACATTACAATACATAACGATTAAACAATAATAAAAACACTAATTGTAACATTAAAAAAAAAAAATTGAAAAGAATAATTGGAATATAACTAAAAGAAAGAAATAAAAACCCCAGGGAAAGAGGAGTGAGGCACAATGCAATTGCTCATCACTCATTGACCAATATGCCTGAGCCCCCTGTCTCCTGACCTGGCCAACCCCCCCCCGCAGTTTGTACACTGAACATAACATTCTGTGATATGGAATATCCCTTTGGCTAGTTTGAGTCGCTTCTCCTGTCAGCCCCCTCTCAGCTCCTTGTGCACCTGCTCACTGGCAGAGCATGAGAAACTGAAAAGTCCTTAAGATTGCTCCTTAGCAACTACCTGAGGGGTGGTTGTAGCCAGGAGGAGGTTGCTCTCTTCTCTCAGGTGGCCAGCGCCAGAACGAGAGGGCACAGCCTCAGGCTGCGCCGGGGGAAGTTTAGGCTCGAGGTGAGGAGAAAATTCTTCACTGAGAGAGTCATTGGACACTGGAATGGGCTGCCCAGGGAGGTGGTGGAGTCGCCGTCCCTGGAGCTGTTCAAGACAAGGGTGGACGTAGCACTTGGTGCCATGGTCTAGCCTTGAGCTCTGTGGTAAAGGGTTGGACTTGATGATCTGTGAGGTCTCTTCCAACCTTGGTGATACTGTGAGACTGTGATACTGTGAACATCTGAAGTATCAGTGTGTTGTCAACATTATTCTCACGCTGAATCCAAATCACAGCACTGTACTAGCAATTAGGAAGAAAACTAATTCTTAGCAGGTGAAAGTAGGACAAAAGGTAGAAATTACTAAAGAATGACTATATGCAGAGAGTCTGGAACAGGACATTAGTGAACAATGACTTGTTTTTTTGAAAGCTGAATTGCTATTTCAAGCTTGGAAACTACAGCTCTAGAGCTGTGTTAGCCCAAGAAACAACTGCAGTCTCCAGTCATCACATCTGATTTCCTACCAGTTGCTTTGTATGTAACTTTAGGAAGCATCTAGAATCTAGAGCCTTCTTTGTTCTGCCTTTCTGGCTGCTTAAATCTTCAGTATTCCTTAATGAAATGGAGCTTGCCCACAATTGCTAAGTAAGGAATGGTGTTCTGAAATTCTTAGTAAGGCATTATTTCTGTGCTCTTAAGGAGGAAAATGGAATGTAAAGCTCTCTAAACCAGTGTTTTTGTTGCCTGCCTTTCTGTTGTTTGGAT
Organism: Tricholaema leucomelas; assembly: GCA_013400475.1. Lineage (NCBI taxonomy): Eukaryota > Metazoa > Chordata > Aves > Piciformes > Lybiidae > Tricholaema lacrymosa > Tricholaema leucomelas. The sequence continues at coordinate 124,263 of WAAF01005684.1, forward strand.
AATTAAAGCAAACTGTATAAGCAGTAGGGCTCCACAGACTGCTAAGAGTTTGCTTTTGGTTCTTTGTGTTACCGAAGGTCTCTTTGAATCAGAACCGCTTCCTGTGTACAATTCCACATGCAGATCTTGTGCAAGTGCATGTATTTTGGCTCTCTGTGATGGTGTAATTTCAGTAGAGAAATTCTTTGCTGTGAAGGTCAAAACACTAGTCAAAATGGAACCTTAGTGCAAAAATATCTTGATTAATTTCTGATTTTTGTATGTATTGACAGAAAGAACTTAAAAGAAAGAACTGTGCATGTATTGAAAGAAATAACTGAAAAAAAAAATGACTCTTTTGGATATTTCTTCTCTTTAGTCTGTGGAACTTTCTTGATTGAACTGGTTAGGTCTCAAGCATACCATTCTGGAGCTCCTGTTCTGTTGATGTTTTGTCTTGTTATCCTCAATTTTCTATGCAGCAGTGAAAATTGTTTTAATAATAACAACTCCAAACTCTTATTTATAGCCCTGTATAGTCTTAGCATTTGATGTTGAGAAGTGTCTTTATTCCCTTCTAAGTAAAGACAGGAAAAAAGAGGTGACCTGGCTGTCCCAAATTTTATCCAGCTACTCATTTGCTGTCGAAAAAATGTCTGACATCCTGGCAACAACTTCAGCTTTTTATTTGAAAGCATAATTATGCTTTGCATTATGCAGTGTTATAAATAAAGGAAGGTATGTGTCACTTTTTTTTTTCCATCCTGGAGTGTATTATCATCTCCTTCTGCTTCTGGTTTTTGAAAAGCTGTGATTTTTGGAAGACAGTATGTTAATAAATACACTGACACATAGTCAAAGAGAATGTTCTCGCTATCCTTGAAAGAGCAGTTTGTCCAACTCTATCAAATAGGGTGTGCTGAAGGAGGTGTAAGAACTTCTAGCTTTAACTGCAGGTAGTTGAAGCTATTTTGTTCTTTTTGTGCAGGCTCATATTTTATTTTAACTTACCAAACTAGAGAGCTGCCAAAAAGAGTCACAGAATCACAGAATTGTCAGTACTGGAAGGGACCTCAAGAATCATTTAGTTCCAAGCCCCCTGCCATGGGCAGGGACACTCTCCATGAGATCACATGGCCCAGAACCACATCCAGTCTAGCCTAGAAAACATCTAGGGATGAGGTGTCCACCACCTCTTAGGGCCACCTCTTCCAATGTCTCACTACCCTTATGGTGAAGGACTTCCTAATGTCCAATCTCAATCTCTCTCCTCTACGTTGGATCCATTCCCCAAGTCCTATCACTACCCAACATCCTAAAAAGCCCCTCCCCAGCTTTCTTGTAGGCCCCCTTCAGATACTGGAAGGCAGCAGTGAAGTCTCCTCAGAGCCTTCTCTTCTCCAAACTGAACAACCCTAACTCTCTCAGCCTGTCCTTGTAGGAAAGGAGTTCCTATGAGCTCCCTCTGATCATCCTCGTGGCCCTTCCCTGAACATGTTCCCGGATATCCAGATCTTTCCTGTAACAGGGGTTCCAGAACTGGACACAGTACTCCAGGAAGGGTCTCTTGAGAGCAATGCAGTAGTGTGTTTTCTTTCTGCCTTGCTCTCAAGGCCAAGGCAGACCATCTGGTTGCTTTTCTTACCCTGAAGCTGGCAAGTGTGCTGATGTGGAAAATTCATTCAACATTGCCACTCAGTGGAAGATTTTGGAAGACTCAATTTGGATCACCTTGCCAGTTTGATTGCTTCATACAATAATGGAGCTGTTGTGTGTGGCAATGGAACCAAGAACATCTGTTCCCGTGTTGGAGGAGGAAGAAGGGCTTCTCATGTGTGTCCCTGTGCCCTTTGACTCTTTAGAAGCATCTCATTGAATCTGTGCCTGTGGTGTAATACATGGTTTGTGTGGAAACACCTGTGAGCCATGCTTAGAAATGTTTTTTACATGAGGGTCCAGATTATTCCTTGCTGTTATAAATTCTTTCAGTAGTCCTGAGTGCTGGATGAAGCTGCTTCTTTCTGTACCTTCTGCGTGCTGAGTACTCTGCTGGCTGGGAAGCAGATGTGCAACATGCTGCTGGAGGAGCAACGGGGATAGTGTTTGACTCCTAGCTGTGCTTCTGCTGAGTGTCTCATTAATAATAAACAATGTCTGCACATATATTCTGTATTTGGAGGTACTGTCCTATGTGGTGCTTTCTTAAACCAGCTGTTTGGAACTGCAGGCACAGATTTTGACACTAGACTGAAACACTCTCAGACCAGCTGTCCTTTTCTACTGATGGAGAAGGTTTGCTGTTTCACAAAGCCAACTTTTACTTGAGAAAAACAAAACCCCTCTGCCAGTATTCTTTCCCATAAAATGTTTCATTTGGAATCATAGAATCAGCCAGGTTGGAAGAGACCTCCAAGCTCATCCAGTCCAACCTAGCACCCAGCCCTGTCCAGTCAACCAGACCATGGCACTAAGTGACACATCCAGGCTTTTTTTTAACACTTCCGGGGACAGTGACTCCACCACCTCCCTGGGCAGCCCATTTCAATGCCAATCACTCTCTCTGCCAAAAACTTCCTCCTAACATCCAGCCTAGACCTGCCCTGGCACAACTTGAGACTCTGTCCCCTTGTTCTGTTGCTGGTTGTCTGAGAGAAGAGCCCAACCCCACCTGGCTACAGCCTCCCTTCAAGTAGCTGCAGACAGCAATGAGCTCTGCCCTGAGCCTCCTCTGCTGCAGGCTGCACACCCCCAGCTCCCTCAGCCTCTCCTCACAGGGCTGTGCTCCAGGCCCCTCCCCAGCTTTGTCGCCCTCCTGTGGACACCTTCCAGTATCTCAACATCTCTCTTGAATTTAGGAGCCCAGAGCTGGACACAGTGCTCAAGGTGTGGCCTGAGGAGCAGTGTTGAGCACAGGGGCAGAATAACCTTCCTTGTCCTGCTGGCCACACTGTTCCTGATCCAGGCCAGGATGCCATTGGGTGTCTTGGCCACCTGGGCACACTGCTGGCTCATCTTCAGCTACTATCTACCAGCACCCCCAGGTCCCTTTTACGTTTCATAAAAAATAAGCACGAGAGATGTAAGAAGTATCTTGCAGTTAAGATGGTGATTTGGGTGTTTTTAGTGTGCACACTGGAGTTTCTGTGATTTCTTACATGGTGTTAGGGAATTAATGTCTTTCCAAATTCTTAAGCAAGCCACAGGAGCTTGAAGCAGCATGCCATATATTCTAGAAGGATGTTGGCAGTGATAAAACCTTAGGAGATCACCCTTTCAAAGGCAGCTGCTGTCCATTCATTTTGTGACAATGAAGCCAGCCAACCTGCTAGCCCAGGAGCACTTTTTAACCTGGGTAACAAAAGCCTAGCAGGAGCAGAAATTGGCTGAGTTTGATGCTAAAACAAAAGAATATTTCCATAAGAGTTCAGTAAGTGCTTGTTTTGTTTGGAAAGTTGCCTTGGCTGGCTGTATTTACCACTCTTTGCCAAGATAAAATTGTTTCTATAGAATAAAGGTTCACTCAGCAAGGTAGAAGAGCATCAGCAAGCATCAAAGTTAAGGGCAAAACAGTGCAAATTTACAATCCTGATTTTTTTTTCACTAATTATGCTGCACATTATGGATAATGACATGAGCTGAAAGGCCAACCAAATGTAAGGATAAGGCACAAGACAGGTTGTTCTTCAATAACAAAGTTAGAAAGGTGGGGAAAGGTTTGGTGTGTGTTGAGTGGGGGTGTTATTTGTTGGGGGGTTTGTTTTGGTTGTGTTTTGGTGTTTGTTTTTTCCACCCCCCTAGCAGATGTGTATACATTTCCCATCTATTTTAAAGCCCAATACTTTGTTTTGCACTAAAAGACCATTTTAATAGAAAAGTAAGGAAAAAAAACCTTCAAACAACCTTTACTTCAAAACTGCAGAATCATGCTGCGTCTGGTCAGGAATATTGCTCACTATAGTGTCTGTCAGAATGTACTGGTTTAGGCTGGGGTAGAGTTAATGTGTCCTGTCACTGGGCATCACCGAGAAGAGCCTGGCTCCAGCCCCCTGGTACTCACCCTTTACATATTTATAAACATTAATGAGGTCACCTCTTAGTCTTCTCCTCTCCAAGCAGCACAGCCCCAGCTCCTCATAAGAGAGGTCTTCAACTTCCTTAACCGTTTTTGTGGCTCTGTGCTGGACTCTCTCAAGCAGCTCCCTGTCCTTCTTGAGCTGAGAGGCCCAGAATTGGACACAATATTCCAGATGAGGCTTCACCAGGGCAGAGTAGAGGGGAAGGAGAACTTCCCTCGACCTACTAACCACAGCCCTTCTAATACACCCCAGAATGGCATTGGCCCTCCTGGCCACAAGAGCACACTGCTGGCTCATGGCCATCCTCCCACGCACCAGGACTCCCGCGTCCTTCTCCCCTTCCCTGGTCTCCAGCAGGTCAGTCTCCAACCTATACTGGCACATGGGATTGTTCTTTCTCAAATGCATGACTCTGCACTTGCCGCTGTTGAACTTCATTAAATTTCTCCCTGCCCAACTCTCAGCCTGTCTAAGTCTGTCTGAATAGCAGCACAACTCTCTGGTGGGGCAGCCACTCCACTCAGCTTGGTGTCTTCAGCAAACTTGCTGACAGTGCACTCCATGCCCTCATCCAGGTCATTAATGAATACATTAAATAATACTGGTCCCAGTACCGACCCTCGAGGAACTCCACTGGTTACAGGCCTCCACCTAGACTCCATCTCACTGACCACAACTCTCGACTTCTTTGCTGTAACCAGTTCCCAATCCACCTCATTACTCCATCACCCAGACCATACCTCCTCAGTTTAGCTATGAGGATGCTGTGGGAGACAGTGTCAAATGCTCTACTGAAATCAAGTAAAGCACATCCACTGCTCATCTATCCACCTGGTTATGTCCTTATAGAAGGTTATCAGGTTGGTCAAACATGGCTTCCCCTTTATAAATCCATGCTGACTGCTCCCAGTGACCGTTTTGTCCTTGATATGGCAAAGCACAGTGCGGAATCATAGAATGAACCAGGTTGGAGGAGACCTCCAAGCTCATCCAGTCCAAATATTGCCCAGGCCTATCCAATCAACTAGACCATGGCACTAAGTGCCTCATGCAGGCTTTTCATGAACACCTCTGGGGGTGGCAACTCCACCACCTCCCTGGGCAGCTCATTCCAATGGCAAATCACTCTCTCTGTGAAGAACTTCCTCCTAACATCCAGCCTATACCTCCCCTGGCACAACTTGAGACTGTGTCCCCTTGTTCTGTTGCTGGTTGTCTGGGAGAAGAGACCAACCCCCACCTGGCTACAGCCTCCCTTCAGGTAGTTGTAGGCAGCAATAAGGTCACCCCTGAGCCTCCTCTTCTCCAGGCTAAACAACCCCACCTCCCTCAGCCTCTCCTTATAGGGTTTGTGTTGCAGGCCCTTCACCAGCCTTGTTGCCCTTCTCTGGACACATTCCAGTATCTCAACATCTCTCTGGAATTGACTGAGGATAAGCTGCTCCATTATCTGTCTGGGGATGGAGGTGAGGCTGACTGGTCTATAGTTAACCCAATCTTGCTTTCTTTTCCTGTAGATATGGACTCAGCAGGACCGGCAGTGCGTCCTCGATACTTTGGCACAGTTACTGCTGGATAAGGAGTGCACCGTGTTGATCGGCCGTCAGGTTCGCCCCATCTTGTTGGATTTGCTGGAAAGAAATGCAGAAGCCATTAGAGCTGGTGGCCAACTCAACCATGATCGACACGAAAGGCTGTGTGTGGCAATGAGCAAGCTGGTTGCTGACCACCCTGATGTTTTGCCGTGAGTAATCGAATGTCGGTGCGGTGTTTGAGTATCTGCTTGTCAGTACTGACTGGTGATGGGGGGTGGTGTTGCAGATTGGGTTGTCTGCCACAGCAGCAAATGTGTTTTGGGTAGAATAATTTAGAATACATGGATCTGTGGTGGGTTGACACTACGTAGAGTTTGAGTTGACACTACTTAGAGAGTTTTACCCCCTCCAAAGGTAAATTACCACACTGCTCAGAGTTTGGAAGTAAAATGAAGTTATTGTTTACAAAGTTGGCTAAATATAAAAGGTGATAAACAAATACAATTACATATATACACATACAACTAGACAGCAGCCCAGCTAGTCCCCCTGGACAAAGTCCAGGGACCCACCCTGGACAATCCAAGACTTTCCCTGAACAAAAGTCCAGAGGCCTGTGTACCAGCTAACACATTATTTCTATCCTGTTGCTGTTCCTTACCATATCCTAAACAATTCTTGATGCAGAGAAGCAGGCAAGGCCAGAGACAGTGGAGAAAACACAAGCAAGCAAAAGAGAGAGAGAGAAAGAACACTCTAAACTTCACATTGTATAAGAAAATCATAAACCAATGAAATGAGATAAATATATCTGATGTAGTCAAGTTATATATTTGGATTTCTCCTAGACTCAGTACTTTCAGACTTTCTGATTTTACATCTCAGAATCTCAGATCTAAAAGACATTGCAATGAATTAAAAGTTGGTCCCTTGATGGATCTGAAAATGCAGTTCCTATGGAGAAAATAGTAGGAATGGAGCTCTAGCCATAAGGCCACAGGAATTGATTCTTGACCCTATTTTTATCAGTAACTGAGCTACAAAACTTTTACTCACACAGAAACTGGTAAGATCAAAGTGTATACTTAAATAGTGTCATAGAATCACTTATGTTCTGCTCAGCCCCTTTTGGGATGTACTTTTGAGTTCTATCATAAACTTTATTTACCCTTTAGGACCCCATTCTTAACCTGCAACAGAATCTTAAATGCAGCTTGTATGAATTAAGTTGAGTTGTGAGGTCTAATGTGATTTTCATCTTAATCATGAAAAGAAAAGCAAAACGGCTTGAAAGTTGGTCACAGCTGAAATCTCTGTGCTTTAGATTAGACCTACAGGTCAGCAGAATGCAAAGCTGCAGAAGTAGGAGTTGGTATTACTTTTTCAGTGGTCAAGAGCAGTCAAAGAGATTTCACCAGGGGCAGTTGTGTTTGCTGTTGATAATTAAGTAGTGATTTCTAATAAGGTGAAGTATCTGTTGTCAGCTGCTTACTGAAGTAGTTGTCTTTCCCAGGCGAGGAGGAAGTTAAATGTTCTTAGTTCTCAGTGTACCACTGATTAGTCTCAGAAGCTCTTGATGTTTTTATTACGGCTGTGTTCCTTTCCTCTGGCTTAGATGGCACACAGAAGTCTCTTTCTCTCTTTCTTCTAAAGATTTGCTTTAAGATATTTCAAGAACACATCACCAGTTTTCCAGAGGCTTTTCCTGGAGAGCTCAGACGCAACCACAGTCCGATACGGCCGCAGGCGAATGAAGTTACGAGACCTCATGGAGGCAGCCTATAGATTTTTACAGAGGGAGCCATCTGTTTTCCGGGAATTATGGGACTGGAGTGTGTGTATTCCCCTCCTAAGGAGTCATGACACTTTAGTCCGTTGGTAAGTTAAACCGCTCACACCTTCTCCATGGAAAAGAAGTATTTGTATCTTGAATTGAATGTTGCAATGTTCACACACAAGTGGGAAAATACCTTCAGGTAACACCAGAAACAGTCTGTACCAATAGTATCTGTAGCTCTGCTTCTTGCCTGATCTTTTAAAAGCACTCGTGGTCTGTGGGAGAGAGAAACCTAGACCAGCTCTTAGTCGTGCTTAAAGCTGTGGTCTGGAGAATCTTTTCAAATAACTTCAGTTTACCCAAATTGGATTCATAGGAGGTAGTGACCAGTGGTGGTTTGGCCTAGGTCTTCTTAAGAAAGCCACAGAGTTCTCCAGGAGGACTGCAGAGGTCCAGGAGGTAGACCTCAGAAATCATGATTTTGTTATTCAATCCCATAATCCTGATACCACTTTATAAGTCAGCAGTGTCACTGAATCTTCCTCTAATCATAGATTCAACCAGATCACCCAGTCCAACCTAGCACCCAGCCCTGTCCAGTCAACCAGACCATGGCACTAAGTGCCTCATCCAGGTCTTTTCTTGAACACCTCCAGAGACGGCAACTCCACCACCTCCCTGGGCAGCCCATTCCAATGCCAATCACTCTCTCTGCCAACAACTTCCTCCTAACATCCAGCCTAGACCTGCCCTGGCACAACTTGAGACTCTGTCCCCTTGTTCTGTTGCTGGTTGCCTGGCAGAATAGTCCAGCCCCACCTGGCTACAGCCTCCCTTCAGGTAGCTGCAGACAGCAATGAGCTCTGCCCTGAGCCTCCTCTTCTGCAGGCTGCACACCCCCAGCTCCCTCAGCCTCTCCTCACAGGGCTGTGCTCCAGGCCCCTCCCCAGCTTTGTCGCCCTCCTGTGGACACCTTCCAGTACTTCAACATCTCTCTCGAATTGAGGAGCCCATCTGCCAGCTCAGAAGGCCAATTTTCTTTCTCCCTTCATCTCTCCAGAGGGAGTCTTATCCGGTAAACAACGTGGGAGTAACCTGCCTGCGGCCTTCAAGGCCGCAATGAATTTCTTGCTGCCCAGTCAGGCCTTTTTGAGCCTAATGGGAGACAATAGGCAGGGGAGAGAAGACGAGCACTGGGATTTGTGGTTTGGTTTGGTTGGGGAGAAGGTTTTGGTGGGAGTTCTCGTGTATCTTGTATGTGTATTAGGATGTGTTAAGGGTTCCTGTATTCCTTATTTTATAATCTCCCCAGAGAGGCTGTGGAGTCTCCTTCCCCGGAGACTTTCAAGGCCTGTCTGGATGCATTCCTGCGATCTGTGCTAGATTGTGTGGTCCTGCTGTGGCAGGGGGGTTGGACTCAGGGATCTGACATCCCCTAACATCCTGTGAGCCTGTAAATACACTTTTCTGCATTCCTCTGCAACTACAGAATCACAGAATTAACCAGCTTGGAAAAGACCTCTAGGATTGTCAAGTCCAACCTACCACCGAACCTTTCCCGTTAACTAAACCATGGCACTAAGTGCCAGTCAGAGCGCTTTGATTTTGCATGGCACTGATTCAGTCAGAGCATTTTGATATTACTTCCTTCAAGAGTGAAATAAATGATTTCTGTCTGCTCTTAAAAAAAACCCAAAACTTAGACAGGAGGTTGGATCTAGATGAGAATAGAATAGAATAGAATCAGTCAGGTTGGAAGAGACCTCCAAGCTCATCCAGTCCCACCTATCACCCAGCCCTATCCAATCAATTAGATCTTGGCACTGAGTGCCTCATCCAGTCTTTTCTTGAACAGCTCCAGGGATGCAGTCCCTTCCAACCTAAACCATTCTATGTTTCTGTGACCTTACCACTTCACCTCTCCTGCAAGCCTGTTGTTGTGTTGCATTGTGTTCTAGCATATTACCTAGAACAAAGCAGAGATGAATCTACTCTCACTCCACGTTGCAGTGATAGATCATACTGCTCTGCATTGATGTGTTATGGAGGAGAGGGTTTTTCTATTCCTTGTAAGCAGACATTTCAGTCACTGTAAAGTTTGGCTTATTTAAGCTGATTGACCTTGTTGCAAGCTTTGCAGGTGGGTTTGGTCAGATTATTTTTGTTAGATGCCTGCCTGCAAGGCTTCAACTTAGTCACATGATTTACCCTCTTTATATGTGTGGTAGTGTTGATGGTGTCTTTTATTTAGGCAAAGATCTTTAGTAGTCTTAATTTTATTAAGGATGATTTATTATTTTTTTTAGGCATGAATAAGGTCTACAGAGGTTCTTCTCCTCCTCTATTCTGCCCTAGTGAGACCACACCTGGAATACAGTGTCCAGTTTTGGGCTCCCCAGGTCAGAATAGGCAGGGACCTGCTGGAAAGAGTCCAGCAGAGAGCCACGAGGATTACTGGGGGAGTTGAGCATCTCTTCTATGAAGAGAGACTGAGAGCCCTGAGTCTGTTGAGTCTGGAGAAGAGAAGACTGAGAGGGGATCTGATTAATGTGTACAAATATCTGAGGGGTGGGCGTCAAGTGGATGGGGCAAATCTCTTTTCAGTGGTCAGCAGCAACCAGACAAGGAGCAATGGATACAAACTGGAACAGAGAAGGTTTTGCCTCAACAGGAGGAGAAACTTTAGAGTGAGGGTGACAGAGCCCTGGATCAGGCTGCCCAGAGAGGTTGTGGAGTCTTCTTCTCTGGAAACTTTCAAAACCTGCCTGGATGCATCCTGTGTGAACTACCCTGGGTGATCCTGCTTTTGGCAGGGTAGTTGAACTCAATGATCTTTGGAGGTCCCTTCCAACCTCTAAGGTTCTGTGCTTCTGTGCATTCAGAATTATGTTAGCAACATGTAATTTTGAAATAAGGTGCGTAATTATGAAGGGCAGGAACAAGAGTGTCACCAAATCTATCAGCCATTTATGGAGCTCTTCAGGATGACATAAACTTAGGTAGTCTTAGATAAAGAAATAGAATATCTAATTAATTAACTGGAATTTATTTGTCTGTTGTTCAGCTAATAATATAACTAAGTGTATGAGATGACTTTTAAATGTCCTGAACCAATCTTCTGGCAACTTTTTTTTCCCTTCCCCTCTCCACCAACCTCATACAAAGCTTTGTTCTTGGAAGTTTGAAACAGGAGGGTAATAAATAAAATGTGGTGTATAATTTGCACAAAATATCTTTTTGTTGTGAGATAGCTTTATGTAGTAATGAAGTCAAGAACTGGGAGTTGTTGGCTTCTTTTGGCACTGAGTGTCAAGTCATTGTGTCAGGGTTATTTTAGCAGTAACCTGGAAGAGAGCAATTTTGAAAGGGAAGTGGCAGGAGAAGAAGAAAAAAAATCAGAAAACCTTTGATTGTCTAATATGTTAACCTTCATTTATTTGGGAAAGTGCTCTCCTTTGCTTCTGCTGCTCATTCAACCCTTCAGAGAAAGGTTAGCTGCTTGGTGTATAAATGAGAAACTATGCCATGATAACTATCTCAGAACTGAGAAATCTTAAAGGATGTGAAGTGTAGCACTAAAATAATTTCTATGAAGAAGAAGGTTTTCTGCATGTTTTTTTTCCCAAGCTTGATATTTTGGTTTGCAGTTGGCAGTTGTCTAAGTAAATTTCTTCAGACCGTTTTGACATATCTCCTTCTAAATATAATTTTTAGGTATACTTCAAACTGTCTTGCTCTGGTTACGTGCATGAATGATGAGCATAAATTATCCTTCCTGAAGAAGATATTCAATCCTGAGGAGCTGGCACATTTCAGACTAAAGTAAGAACTTTTAAAATCTTCAACACTGTTTGTTTCTATAGATGGCTTTCATCTGAGTTAATAAACATGGATTTCACAGGCTGCTAGAAGAATCTCAACTGCGCAATGTGGAACAAGCCCTTGTTTTGGCCAATCCAGAGTCCACGTTTTGGCAGAAGGAGAAGGACCTGCAGTACACACAAGGGCATATTGTGTCGAGCGACCTCTCTACAAATGTAGTGGCTGTATGTGGTGTTGTGCTGCCGAGACTACAGCTTGTTTCTGAAGAGCAGGTATGTAACCCAAGGCTTCTGACTCCACTTTTCTCTTTTCTTTCCCTTTTCCTTTCCCATTTCCCTTTCCTTTCCCTTTTCCTTTCCCCTTTCCCCTTTCCCCTTTCCCCTTTCCCCTTTCCCCTTTCCCCTTTCCCCTTTCCCCTTTCCCCTTTCCCCTTTCCCCTTTCCCCTTTCCCCTTTCCCCTTTCCCCTTTCCCCTTTCCCCTTTCCCCTTTCCCCTTTCCCCTTTCCCCTTTCCCCTTTCCCCTTTCCCCTTTCCCCTTTCCCCTTTCCCCTTTCCCCTTTCCCCTTTCCCCTTTCCCCTTTCCCCTTTCCCCTTTCCCCTTTCCCCTTTCCCCTTTCCCCTTTCCCCTTTCCCCTTTCCCCTTTCCCCTTTCCCCTTTCCCCTTTCCCCTTTCCCCTTTCCCCTTTCCCCTTTCCCCTTTCCCCTTTCCCC
>WAAF01005684.1:136370-315979 GCA_013400475.1 Tricholaema leucomelas
CCCTTCCCCTTCCTTCCCCTCCCCTCCCTCCCTTTCCCTTTTCCTTTCATCAGAATCCCTAAATACAATGAACTGACTTTATTTGCTGTTAAAATGGTACTGAGGTACTACAGGCAGCATGTATTAGCTTTCTTGATGTATGCTGTAAGCTTGTGTTGCATGTATAGACACTGCAAAAAAAGCTTCTGCAAGGAAATAAACCAACAAAGATGTAAGTGTGGTTCATTTTATTTTCGTGTAGCAAAGGAACACATTTCAGAAGATTCAACCTCACATGATACCTCTGGCCAAGTTAGGGAGGTATTCCACAGCTGAGTAAATAGAGTCATAGAGTGGCTTGGATTGGAATGGACCTCAAAGCTCATCCAGTTCCAACCCAGTGCCATAGGCAGGGACACCTCCCACTAGAACAGGTCGCTCAAGGCCTCATCCAACCTGGCCTTGAACACCTCCAGGGAGAGAGGAGCCACAGCCTCTCTGGGCAACCTGTGCCAGTGTCTCACCACCCTCACTGTAAAGAACCCTTTCCTAACATCTAGTTTGAATCTCCCCTCCTCCAGTTTAAACCCATTACCCCTCGTCCTGTCATTACAAGACCTTGTAAATAGTCCCTCCCTCAGCCCTCCTGTAGGCTCCCTTCAGATACTGGAAGGCTACTATAAGGTCTTCTCTTCTCCAGGCATGATTGATTGACATGTGTTCTGATTGAATAGTTGCTATGCCTGTACTGACAGCTTAGTGTGAACTCCCTTAGGGAACAAATTGTACATACACTTTATTAAGTGTTTCACCTCTAATAGATTTTGATGAAATCTACTTTAATATCTCTCATTAAATACAGTTTTAAACTTCCTTATGGTATTTGATATGTGTTGACAGATCTGCAGGCCAAAATCTTCTAGTTGCCAGGCTCACTCTAATTGTTCTGTGTTATACAACCTGTAAATAGATAAAATAAAAGCAACAATTACAACGTAGCAATTCTGCTTTTTGTGTTTGAACAGGAGAAGGACACCAGCTGTTTTGTTTTGGTTGAATCTGCCTTCACAAATCTTCAGAACCTTGCTATGGCTGTATCATATCAGAGTCCTGTTCTATTAGAAGGACCAATAGGATGTGGCAAAACATCTTTGATTGAATATTTAGCAGCTGTTACAGGAAGAACAAAGCCTCCTCATATTTTGAAAGTCCAGCTTGGGGATCAGACTGACAGTAAGGTAACTGTTGAATTTGTGGTTGCTTTGTGATTGGATGATCAGACATAATTTTTACCTAAGGCATAGACTTAATTTTCTGATAAGATAACGTTTGACTTTTCACCCAAATACCTCACAGCTATCAACTCTGTGCTGTTGGTCTTACTATTGGTAAGTGTGAAGAAGAATGATTGTTAAGCTGCAGCGGGGTTAAAAACACAGCACAGTTGTGCTGCATTTATTTCATTCAAATTCTGTTTCATCAGGGCTTTTCTGTGTGGAAGATCCCTATTCAGTTCTTTTCTTTTTGGTCTCTTCTCCCAGACAACCAGCAACAGAACAAGGGGACACAGCCTCAAGTTGTGCCAGGGGAGGTCTAGGCTGGATGTTAGGAGGAAGTTGTTGGCAGAGAGAGTGATTGGCACTGGAATGGGCTGCCCAGGGAGGTGGTGGAGTCACCGTCCCTGGGGGTGTTCAGGAAAAGCCTGGCTGGGGCACTTAGTGCCATGGTCTGGTTGATTGGATAGGGCTGGGTGCTAGGTTGGACTGGATGATCTTGGAGGTCTCTTCCAACCTGGTTGATTCTATTTATTGTTAACCTTTGCACTGGGGGGAAAAAGTTACTTTAATATGACTCAGTCTGGTGGCAGTCTGTATGAACACTTCACAGAATCACAGAAAACATCCATTTGGAAGACCTCAAAGATCATCCAGTCCAACCTTCCACCCAGCAATGAAAAGATTAATCCTAAACCATGTCCCTAAGCACCAGGTCCACAGGCTGCTTAAGCACCTCCAGGGATGGTGACTCCACCACTGCCCTGGGCAGACCATTCCAGTGTTTGAGAACCCTCTTATACAGCCTGAACCTCTCCTGGCACAGCTTGAAACCATTTCCTCTAGTCCTGAAGTTCGCCACCAAGGAGCAGAGGCTGCTTCCTCCTTGATGCAGCCTCCCTTCAGGTAGTTGTAGAGAGCGAGGAGGTCTCCCTTCAGCTTCCTCTTCTCCAGACTGAACAACCTCAGCTCCTTCAGATGCTGCTTGTAGCCCTTCAGCAGCCTCATTGCCCTTCTCTGGACATGCTCCAGAACCTCCATGTCCTTACTGTAGTGAGTGGGCCAGAAATGAACGCAGTACTTGAGATGTGGCCTCATCAGTGCCGAGTACAGGGGGATGATCACCTCCCTGTTCCTGCTGGCCACAGTGTTTCTAATACAAGTCAGGATGCCATTAGCTTTCTTGGCCACAGTACTGACTCATTCATCTACTGTCAACCAAATCTCCCAGGTCCCTCTCAGAATTGCAGCTTTCCTGCCACACATCCTTAAGTCTGTAGTTTAAGTGAACTAATATCAAATCATTCTGATCTCAGTTTTTTGTGGTAAAAGTGAGATAGAGTAAAATCATAGAATTGTCAGGGGTGGAAGAGACCTTAAGGTTCATCTCCCATGGACACATTACACTAAAATCCTGTGATGTTGAGGACACTTGTACTTGCATAATAATCTAGCACTACCTGTAGAAGTTAAAATGATTTCACATTCTTCTGGCTTTGCATATATAATTTTCATCTTGGATCAAGGTATGTTGTTTGGCTTAGTTTATATTTAGCTCTCCAAAGTGGTTAGTGTCTCTCAGAAGTGCTATCTGAAGATTTTTATTAGCATACATAAGCACCTTGTTTACTTGCATAAAGCAGCTGATTTCAGCTTTTCACAACTGTCGTTCACAGAAGCATCTTCTCATAAACATGAGTAAAAAATGCCATATTAAGGAAAAGGGCTGAAGTTCAAGGCACAAAATAGGTTGTAGTGAAACCACAAACCTTAAGGAATGCTTAAATGTGGAAGTTACAACTACACAAGGCAGAAACACTTGACTGGTTTTGTATCTTTGAATAACTTGCTTTACTGTTCCTCTTAGTAGCTTGGTCACAGACATCAGTGTCAAGGTTCAGTTTTGGTTTTATATTAGTAGTTGTTTGTCACAGCTCTCTGAATTTACTTCCACTTACCTCATTCATTGTAACTGATATGTTTCATAGAATTGTCAGGGCTGGAAGGGACCTCAAGGATCATCCAGTTATAATCCCCCTGCCGTGGGCAGGGACACCGCACTAGATCAGGTTGCTCTGGGGCATCGACCACCTCTCTGGACAACCTGTTGCATTGTCTCACCACCATCATGGTGAAGAACTTCTTCCTAGCATCCAGTCTGAATCTACCCACTTCTAGTTCTTCTCCGCCCCTCTTAGTCCTATCACAACCTGACACCCTAAAAAATCACTCACCAGCTTTCCTGTAGGCCCCCTTCAGATGCTGGAAGGCCACAATAAGGTCTCCTGGGAGCCTTCTCTTCTCCAGCCCTCTGATCATCCTCTTGGCCCTTCTCTGGACATGTTCCAGCACCTCCAGATCTTTCCTGTAATAGTGGCTGCAGAACTGGATGCAGTACTCCAGGTGGAGTCTCACCAGGGTGAAGTAGAGGGGGAGAATCACCTCCCTTGACCTGCTGCCCACATTTCATTTCGTGCCGCCCAAGATGTGGTTGGCTTTCCTGGCTGCAAGTGCACACTGCTGGCTCATATTGAGCTTCTCATCCACCGGCAACCCCAAGTCCCTCTCCCCAGGTCTGCTCTCAAGCCAGTCACTGCCCAGCCTATATCAGTGCTTGGAATTGCCTTGACCCAGGTGCAGGACCTTGCACTTGGTCTTGTTGAACTTCATGCGGTTGGCCTGGGCACACATCTCCAGCCCATCAAGATCCCTCTGGATGGATCCCTTCCCTCCGGCCTGTCAGCTGCACCACACAGCTTGGTGTCATCAGCAAGCTTGCAGTTAGTTTCAGTTAGATTATCACAGATGTGGAGGGCTGGAATATTTTTTGATGAGATAAAAAAGAGCAGAATTATCAGATGAGTACTTTAGTAATCTGGAAGGTAAGTAAATATCAGCTTGGATAATTTTTGTAAGTTTTCACTCTGAGTTTCTAAGGGATGTAATGAGCAGGTCTCTGATTTACTGTTTCTGTTGTAGACTCTGCTTGGTATGTATCGCTGTACAGATGTACCAGGGGAGTTTGTATGGCAGCCTGGGACATTGACACAAGCTGTTACCAAAGGACATTGGGTACTTCTGGAGGATATTGATTATGCTCCTCTGGATGTGGTATGTAGATTCATGTTCACTCTAAGGTACTGGTCTTAAGGCCCATACTAGCAGTTTTTGGACTCTAATCACCATGAGTTTTGCAGCAGCATGCTGAAAGTGCTTCCCCTTCAAAAGGAATTGGAAAGAATTAACTTCTTATGGAAGGTTAAAATTACCCCCAAATTAAAATCACCAGTCTAGCTCAGAAGGTTTGGAAGCAAAATGAAACTAGATATTTACAGCAAGCTAAAATCTTAAAGCGTAAAGTACAATGCATATGTTCAAAAATATATTAACAAATCTTTACATGTATTTACAAAGTAGGGACAACAAAAAGAGCTGCCTGAGTCTAGTCTGGGTGATTTTCAGAGTGGGAGGGGGTGGGGAAGACCCAAACCATCACATTACCTCTGCCCTGGATATTAAAATTGGGTGTTGTGTTTAGCAGTATGTTAAGCAGTATGGCCTCGTTGCCTCTTGAAGTAATGACTGTTGAAAGCATGTCTTCTGCAAGGCCTCCTGGACCTTCTGCAGATAGTTGTTCTCTTTCATACCTGTTCTGCAAAGCCTCTTTTGTGGTTTTAAATAACCTGGCAGCTCATCTTCTGAAATACAGAGAATTCATAAAGCCAAGAACTGCTGCTCATATATACTCACAGTTTTTCACTGCCAGAGGGTGGACTTAGCTCGTTGCACTCGTTATAAGCATGCCCAAAGTAGTACCCTACACCTCCATTTCTTCAGGTTCTACTTGGCAAGCATCTTGTCTCTTTCTCCATATCAAAAGTCTCTGTGCTTGCCTCCCTCTGTGCTGAGGTGTCCATGTGCTCCTACCTCCCTTTTTTGCTTCCACCATTACTAAAGTCCTTCTTCATGGAAGGATAGCTTCTTTAAACAAATTCTCTCGGGGGTAAGAAGGCATATGGTGAAAAATGTTGATGTTTGAGAATGGTGTCTTTGAGATGCAAAACATGTTGGTTCAGGCAGGCAAAGAGAACATGCCTTCTGGTGCAGAAGTATCTAACTCGTTGGACTAGTTAAAATAGATGGGTTTGATTTGGGCTTGCAGTGTTAAGACTGTCATTTCCGTTCTCTTACCATTAAACTTGAGTACAGGAGAAAGAAGATAGGTAAAGATTACACCTATGATTTCCACTGCTGATTAAAATAGCCAAGAACTCTGCAATTTCTGTCGAGATTTACTTGGAAATGCAGTCTGTGAGAACAGCACTGGCTGATAATGTAGTGGTACTCGGTGGAAGTGCTGTGGCATCTCAAGTGTGAAATGAATGTGTTACAATTCCTCAAACAAAAAATAGTTATATCAATTCCCTTCTCTTCTCCAGATCTCTGTGCTGATTCCTCTCTTGGAAAAAAAGGATTTGCTCATTCCTGGCCGTGGTGACTGTTTAAAAGTAGCGTCGGGGTTCCAGTTTTTTGCAACCAGGAGGTAGGCTTATGAAGTTAAATGAGGCTAAGAGCATGGATATCCTGGTCTTAAGTCAAAGACTGCTGAGGGTACTGGAGCAGGAGTGTTTTTGCAATTTCTAATAAAAAAACAATGGAAGTCATAGAAGCTGTTAAAGGATATTTTTCACTTCAGAGCAGCCTTATATTAGTATTGGATGAATCCAGTCTTTGTACAGAAAGGTCACTTCAAGACTGAAAGAATGAAGCCTGCTGTGGGCCACAAAATCAACCCCTCAGCAAAACAAAATTCTACTCTTGGCAATTACCACGTGAAAAAAAGGTTTATGATTGCTATTCACAACGTGTCCTTGGCTTTAACAAGAGCCTGTATAAAATACTTCTTAGTTTTCTGATCCTGGGGCAGGTGGTAGTTTGACTACTGCATGATGAGTTTCCCAGGTTTTATTTTTTTATCCCATCTCCTTGAGCTGTTGTATAAATACATTCCCTGGATCCCTGTAAGATCTGTGGAAGAGATTTCCTAGACCACTTCTGTCAGGCTCCTCTCTCTACAAAGAATTCTCTCTGTGTTGATTCTGACAGCCCTAACTTCCTGTCAGTGATCTTTCTGCAAGTATCTCTAAGGAGATCTTGCACTACAGGTTGAAAAACACCGTGATGAAAGAAGAGATGATGTGAAAAAGCAGGGACAGGCAAGGCAGAGTATGTGACAGTACAGTGACAGGCAGTGAGTGGTCTGTGCACGTACATTGTACTGTAGCAGCAGCATGTAACACGTTCTTTGATGTACAAGAATGTAAATGTTGAATTCCTCAGCGAGGCACTGTATGCTGTGTTCCTTCATCTTGTTTTAATGTAGGACCTTCAGTTGTGGTGGAGGTTGGTACAGGCAGCAAAGCAGCCATGCTGCTCTTCTGGACAAATACTGGACCAAAATCCATCTGGATAACATGAGCAAAGGAGAACTCAAAGAGGTATGGTGTGTGTTGCTGGGTTGTGGCATGTGAATAATTGTTTCAGTTGGGGATAAAAAAGAAGGATCACATTTATTAATGAAAAAAACAACATTTATTACCCTTAAGTTCCATAACATACCCTTAAAATTTCAGATTTGCCCTACAAAGTTTGAAGTAAATTGGCAGTTTGTCAGGAAAAGTTAATTGGACTAAGATTTCTGGAACAACTCTTGGCAAACAGTTCTGCTTTGAATGGGTCTAAGATTCAAATTACCACTTCATAGCCCACAGATGTAAAAAACAGAAAGGAAAAAACCAAACCCTGATTGAGTTTAATCCTGAATTCTAAGCTGTGATATGGAAAAAGAGTTGGTCAGTTATGGATTACAAATAACTGTTTATGTTGACCTATTTTCCAGCATCTCTAGGTAATATTTGCTTGTGTAGCTCTTGATATAAATTAAAGGAGCCCAGGGCTTAAGTGGAAAGAAAATACTTTTTGAGATTTGCCTTGTGATACAGAGCTCAGAATCTGATTTTAAAGAAGTGTTGCCTAAGAGAAGTGGAGGTGAATGGTCTCTAGTAGAAGAGTTGAGGAGATAGTTTAGAATTTTCTAGAATAAAGGTGGTAGCTTTTCACTAGGATTCATTCACTTCTTGGGACTCATTCAGCAGCCAGAACAGTTATAGGTAACCTTAAATGCCTGTAAGGTTGAGGTTTCTTTTCGTTTTGGTAGACATGGGGCAAGATCAACACTTTGTACTTCAGAATTTGTTGGAGGGGGAGCAAGTAGATGTGCAAGAAGGCCTATGCAGACAGTTTGCTGGAGATACACCCACTTTTGGACTGCAGCTGCTTCTCCTACAAACAGATCCACACAGGCAGGGATTCAAAGAAGGGTCACAGTTGCAATATTAAGAAAGGTGATGTGGCTTCCTGATGCTGAAGATGACCTCCAGAAAGTCCTTGTACTCAAGTAAAGCTTGGCTGCCAAAACCTTGGACACTGGAATGAGCTGCCCAGGGAGGTGGTGGATTCACCAACCTTGGATGTGTTTAAAGGTCATTTGGATGTGGTGCTTGGGGATATGGCTTAGGGTGAACCTTGTAGAGTTGAGTTATGGGTTGGGCTGACCCACCCTGAATGTTTCTGTGATTCTGTTTCCGCCTGTACATTTTAAGGCAAAGTAAGGAAAGATTTAAGATGGTGGCCATTAAGTGTGAGCAACAACTGATCAGGGACGGAGAAACAGCTTAGCTGAAGTACATTCTCTACTGCCAGTCTATGTGTGGTTGTAACTCCTGATTCTGTGAAAAAAAGGAAGGTTCAATGCTAAATATCACTTCACCACTAGATTTTTTCTGGGTTTTTTTTGTAACTTTGTAGCTCAAATCACAACAATATATAAACTAAACACTCTTAATAACAATATATGAATCAAGCACAGTGTAAGATTATGCAGTAGCAGAAGAACAGACAGTGGTAGAGAACACCCACTTGATTGTCTTGAAAATAGACTCATGTTCTTCTGGTTAAGATTAAGTCAGTCTGGTATGGTAGGACCAGTGTTCCTGGCCTGTATCTGTGAAAAGCTTATTTTGGGAAGCTCTGATTTTGGTTGGCAAGCTTTAGTGGAGAGAACTGAGCTGAAAGGAAGTTACAGAAGAAAAATTAGGCCCTTGTTGTGTCTTTGTCAGTATAGAAGAACTTCCTTAGGAGGAAGTTCTTAACAGAGAGAGTGATTTGCCATTGGAATGGGCTGCTCAGGGAGGTGGTGGAGTCACCGTCCCTGGAGGTGTTCAAGAAAAGCCTGGATGAGGCACTTAGTGCCATGGTCTGGTTGACTGGATAGGAATGGGTGCTAGGTTGGACTGGATGATCTTGGAGGTCTCTTCCAACCTGTTTGATTCTATTCTATTCTATTCTATTCTATTCTATTCTATTCTATTCTATAGTGATTAGACAACTTGAATGCTCAAAAAAAAAATCAGTCATAAAAAGGAGGTGAGGTAGGAACATTTGTTATCAATGGTACAGTTGTATGGTCATGATTTGAGTTTAGATAGAGTTGAACATACCTTTTGTTCTTCCTGCTGGTATTTAGGATGTTAGGAAGAAGTTCTTCACCATGAGGGTGGTGAGCCACTGCAACAAGTTGGCCAGGGTTGTGGTGGAAGTCCCATCCCTGGAGGTCTTTAAGGCCAGGCTAGATGGGGCTCTGAGCAGCCTGATCTAGTGTGAGGTGTCCCTGCCCGTGGCAGAGGGTTGGAACTGGCAGATCCTTGTGGTCCCTTCCAACCCTGACAATTCTGTGATTCTGTGATTTGTGCAAATGTGTTAAACTAACTGAAGTAGCATGGAGCTGGCAAAATTTGCTTCTGGCATCTAAGCCACAGTAGCTTTATTTTAATTCAGGTAGAGATTCCAATAGAGTTCTTTAGTGCAGTTTAGTAGCTTAAGTATCTATTAAAATGTATCCTATTAATATTTTGGGGGCTGGTGGTTTCCTTCTGATGCTGTAGATTTAGATGTTTTAATTTGGATTTTGTTTGTTTGATTGATGATTTGTTTTTCCCAGGTTCTTCAAAGGAGATACCCCAGCCTTGCTCTTGTAGCTGATCACTTGCTAGACATTTATACTGACCTCACAGGAGACAAGTATCAGACATCTGAAAATGATGCCTCTGGCACCAGGCACACACCAGAAGATTCAACAGAATCAAGATCAGAAAATAAGAAACCAAACCTGGAAGGACGGGAACTGTCTTTAAGGTTGTCTTTTCATATGTCACAGAACCTTAGAGGTTGGAAGGGACCTCCAGAGATCATCCAGTCCACCCCCTCTGCCAAGTCAGGATCCTTTAGGGTAGTTTGCACAGGAATGCATCCAGATGGGTTTTGAAAGTCTCCAGAGGAGACTCCACAACCTCTCCGGGCAGCCTGCTCCAGGACTCTGTCACCCTCACTCTAAAGAAGTTTCTCCTCATGTTGAGCTGAAACCTTCTCTGTTCCAGTTTGTATCCATTGCTGCTTGGCTTGTTGCTGCTGACTACAGAAGAGAGCTTGGCCCCCTGCACTTGATGCCCACCCCTCAGATATTTATAGACATTGATCGGATCTCTCAGTTTTCATCTCCCTGTGCTCACAGCACTTAAAGATGACTGAAAATAGCCAGATCTGTGGTGTGCTATTTCGTTTCACCCCATGCAGTGCTACACGCTGGTGACAGTGGTTGGAGAGCAGCCAGGTAGAGAGGGTGCTGGGGGTACTGATTTGCAGCAGCTGAACATGAGCCAGCAGTGTGCCCAGGTGGCTAAGAAGGCCAATGGCATCCTTGCCTATATCAGGAACAGTGTGGCCAGCAGGACCAGGGAAGTCCTTCTGCCCCTGTGCTCAGGGGGCAGACCTTGGTGTTAGACCACACCTTGAGTACTGTGTCTAGTTCTGGGCCTCTTGATTTAAGAAAGATGTTGATGTGCTTGAATTTGTCTGGAGGAGGGCAGCAAGGCTGGTGAGGAGTCTGGAGCACAGGCCTGTGAGGAGAGGCTGAGGGAGCTGGGGCTGTGCAGCCTGCAGAAGAGGAGGCTCAGGACAGACCTCATTGCTTTCTACAACTACCTGAAAGGAGATTGTAGCCACGTGGGGGTTGGCCTCTTTTCCCAGGCACCCAGTGACAGAAGGAGGGAATACAGTCTCAAGCTGTGCCAGGAGAGATGTAGGCTAGATGTTAGAAGTTCTTCACAGAGAGAGTGATTGGCATTGGAATGGGCTGCCCAGGGAGGTGGTGGAATCACTGTCCCTAGAGGTGTTTAAAAGGAGACTGGATGAGGCACTTGCTGCCATGGGTTAGTTAATTAGAAGTTGTTAGGTGGTAGATTGGACTTGATGATCCTAGAGGTCTTTTCCAACCTGCTTAATTCTGTGATGCTGTGATCTTTTAAGGTGAAATGCAGCTCAGGGTTCAATTATTTCCTCTGCTCATACTAAATGTCAGTTCCACACATGTGGAATAACCGTGGCTGTAACCAGTCGTGCTTTGTGAATTAGTAAACTCTAGGTGTGAGTAGCACCGAATGTTTTTGGCACTAGTTTGGAAACAGCAGTTGCTTGTCTAGAATTGGAGATGTCCTTTTCTTGCCCTTCAGACGATTTTGTTGTTGGCAAGAAATTGGTGTCCTGAAAATAAATGTTGCTTACATCTTTCTGGATGGAAAACTTTCTGCTTTCCATGTTTTCAATTTCACAGCCTGCATGGTTTAATGGATTATGCATGATCTATTTCTAAACAGCATATCTGAAAGAAACACTGTTGGTCTTTCTGTGCTCAGCCACTCTTTAGGATTAGCATCCTGTTTATGTGAATCTCCCCTTCTACAACTTACACAACAGCTAAACAGATTGCCAGATGGTGATGCAGTGACCTAAACTGAATGTTAAAGAAGGTGTTGTGTGTTTTGGCTTGATTATACAAAAGCTTTTATTTTTTATTTGTAGAGACTTGCTGAATTGGTGCAGCAGAATTGCTTACAACTTCGACAGTAATTCTTCAACCACGGCAGTGACTATTTTTCAGGAGGTGCGGTAAGACCTGATCCAGGCATTGCTCCCCTAAATTCTAGCATTGTTTCACAGATCTTAAAATAGTCTGTTTGGAAATGTGAGGTGGGAATTCATATTTAGTTTCATCTGAAGCAATTGGACTGTAGTTGGAACATTTGTGATCTGTCTGTCAGAGGCTTTCTTTGCTAGGAGAGTTGTTTGAAGCAACGTGCTGAAAGACAACCCCAGCTCACTGCTGACATACAAATGTCATCCTGCAACATAACTTTAACTTACATAAACTGGGATTGTTTGTGACTAAGATTAAAGATTTTAAGATCTTCCTTGTTTCTTTTAATATGAGGCTTCTTTCCTACTTCCCTATGCATCAATTTACCTTCCATGTGGGGAATTTTCAGCTGTGTTTCAGTCAGAGGTAATTTTAAGACATGAGGTCTTACAGGTATTACTTTCTTTGTCATTTTGGTCCATTTATCTAAAAATAGCTTCTGTGACTGAACACTGAAAAGCTTTTATTTCTGTAGCAACTCACCACACTACAGTTAGGAGTTTATATAGAATCATAGAATGGTCTGGATTGGAAAGGACCTCTGAAGGTCATCTAGTGCAACCCCCTCTGCAGCAAGCAGGGACATCCTCTACTAGATCACGTTGCCCAGAGCCCTGTCCAGCCTCACTTTGAGTGTCTCTACCAGTGAGGCCCCTAACAACTTCCTGGGCAACCAATACCCTCATGGTGCAGAACCTGTTCCTAACATCCAGTCTCCATCTGCTCTGCTCTAGTTTGAAGCCATTGCCCTCGTCCTGTCCCTGCAGCCCTTTGCAAACAGTCTCTCTGCAGCCTTGTAGCCTCCTTCAGGTACTGGCAGGCTGCTATTAGGTCTCCCTGGAGCCTCCTCTTCTCCAGAATGAACACCCCCAGCTCCCTCAGCCTGTCTTAGTAGCAGAGGTGCTTCAACCCCCTGAGCATTTTCGTGTCTGTCTTCTGGACCTTCTCCATCATCTCCATGTCCTCCCTATATTGAGGGCTCCAGAGCTGGATGCAGCACTGCAGGTGAGGTCTCAGCAGAGCAGAGCAAAGTGTCAGAATCCCCTCTCTGGCTCTGCTGGCAAGGCTGCTTTGGATGCAGCCCAGGCTGTGACTTGCCTTCTGGTCTACAAGCTCACTGCCTGCTCGTGTCCAGCTTCTTGTCCATCAGCACCACCAAAATCCTTTCCCACAGGGCTGCTCCCTATCACCTCACCTCCCAGTCTGTATCGATAGCGAATTCTTATTACATCGTTTTGAACTCCATCATTTGGCTCAGTCTGTTGACAGTGAAATAATAATGTTAGCCATGGCTAGATTGGAATCAGGCTCATGTAAATTAAGATTTTGCTTGTCTTGTCACACCAGACAAAATCTGTATTGAGGAAGTTGGTTTGCTTTGCCCTTGACAGGCACTGGACTGTTTCACAGCTATGCTGTCCAACCAAAGGAGCCGACAGAAAATGGCCAAAGTTATTGGAAGCAAACTCAACATTTCCAAGAAGAAGGTATGTAGAGCTGTACTTAACAAGATGTATTTTGTTAATAGTCTATATAACTTTCAAACTTTCCAGTGATTAAATGTCTTCTGCTAGTTTCCTTAAAAATGAGTCCACATAACCTCTGTCCTGAACACTTTTTTCTTTCTGTACTATCCTATGTTTGATATTTTCCTCCTGTTTTTGTTTCAGCTGCATTTTTTTTCTCTGAAAGTTCAGTGAACCTGTTTGAGAGCAGATTAAAAATTACCTCATCATGAAAAAGAAGGGTTACAAAGCTCAAACAGCACAGTTGCCTAAGCACACAGTACTGCTAGATGCACAGAGTAAAGAATAGTTTTTTTCCTTCCATGGTTGCAGTGAACTTAATCACTTAAAGAAGCCAGATAGAATCATAATCTTCCTTATTATTTGGTGTGTAATAATTGATTCCCAAATCAAGTACCACTCCAGAGCCTACAACCTATATATTAGTAGAATGTGATATAAATGGCTGAGTTAAACAAAAGCATTCCTTTGTCAGCTATTTCTGACTGTAGAAGTTTGACTGCAAGGAAAATTCCTTCCTTTGTTACTTTGAAATGGAAAAACTTGCCAGCTGGAGGGACAGATGGCTTCTTGAAAATTCTATGGGTTTTTCTAGTTGTCCTCCTTCCTTTGCATTATTTCAGTATGGGAATGTATTATCTTCTGTCAAGGGCAAAATATCCTTGTTTGCATAGTGATACTCACCAAAGGTTTTTTGAGGGGGATTGTTTATTATTAGTTAAATTGACTGTTCCTAGCTTCAAGATTATGTAATTAAATTACCATGGAAGTAGACAAAGTAGAACTACAATGTAATAACCCTATTACTAAATTAATAAATCACAGAAGGTTAGGGGCTGGAAGTGACCTTGAAAACTCATCCAGTCCAACCTCCTTGCCAGAGCAGCATCACCTAGAGCAGGTCACACAGGAACCCATCCAGGCAGCTCTTGAATATATCCTGAGAGGGAGACTCTACAACCTCTCTGAGCAGCCTGTTCCAGTGTTTTGTCAGCCTCAAAGGGAAAGAAACTTTCTCATGTTTCCCTGGAACTTCCTCTGCCTCAACTTCCACCCATTGCCCCTTGTCCTGTCATTGGGCATCACCCAGCAGAGCTCCATCCTCTTGGCACTCACCCTGCACATCTTTATAAGCATTCATGAGGTCCCCCCTCAGGCTCCTCCAAGCTGAAGAGACCTAGCAATGGGAAGACAATAACACTTCTGAGGGCCTTCGGTATTTTAGGTGATGAATATGTACAGCCTGCAAAATGCAAAACCTTGCCATGAAACACGAGCTGTCTGCAAACAGGTACTGGCAACATGAGTGTTCTTAGTGTGATGTTGTAGGCAACGAAAGCATTGGAGATGTTGATGCTTTCTTCACAGGTAGAATTCTTTTGTGAACTCTATAAACCTGAAATTCTAATACGGGAACAAGAAGTCTCTGTTGGAAGAGTGCATCTCACGAGGAAACAAGCCAAAGCCGTCACTGTGAAAAGGTAGAGTAGCTTGTAGTTTCTTTGTGAATTGCAGTGCTTTGTGGTGGGATAGAACAGACTGGAAATTATAGGATTAAATCAAAGACATATTGGATATTCTCACTCTTATGAAAAGACCATAATGGATTCTTTGGTGATCTGAGTTTTAGCTTTCATATTTGTAAGGCTGTCTCCTCATACCTCTGACAGTTTTCCATTTCCTTTTGAACTTCAGTTCCTTAACAGCTGTAGATCCACAGTGCTTTGAAGATTGTGAAAGATTCATCTTTATAAGGGAAGAATTTTTTTTATTGGTATGTGGTACTGACTCCACTGGCCAGGAGGTTGTTTGGAAACCCTTAATTTCTAGGTTATATCTTGAGGAAAACAAATATCTTCTAAGGCTATCCTGAAACTAATCTTTTCCCAAACTGTATTGCTTGGTTTGGTTTTTTTTTTTTGAGGTGGTTTTGGTGTTGGTTTTTTTTTTTTTTTTTTTAAGATTTAAAAATATCCTAAATTTAAACACTGCTCTAAAAAAGAACAGGTAAAAGTGAAATGAGCTCCTTGATAAATCTTCCTTTCAAGATGCTTCATTTGTTTGGTTGGTGGGGTTTTTTTTCCAGAGTAAAACAAACCTTTGCTGCCACACGGCCGTCTGCAGTACTGATTGAACAGCTTGCAGTTTGTGTTGTCAAAGGAGAGCCTGTGCTTTTGGTTGGTGAAACAGGAACTGGCAAAACCTCAACTGTTCAATACCTTGCTCACATTACAGGTAAATAAATTGTGAATGTGTATTAGGATAAGTTAAAAAAACCACACCACCAAAGAAAGAACATCCCACAAGTTGATGTTGCTTTCTATTTCTGTTTCAAGGACACCGATTGAAGGTTATCAACATGAACCAACAAAGTGACACAGCAGATCTATTAGGGGGGTGAGTCACTGAGTACTGTTTTGTCTGTCTTGCATAACATATTAGCAGTATCAGAACAGTCTTCTAACATAAACAGTTGTGATAACTAAGAGTTGTTTTTGACATGTATCTGTTTCATAGTAGCACAAAGGTCTTAAAGGTGTTTGCTTGCAGAAATCTTCTTTTCCTTACTGAAGAATAGAGTCAGTTTCAGTGATTTACACAAACATCTTAATGTGTGTGTAAATTAAAAGCAGAACCCAATGTCTCTTTTTATAGATGGATAAACTGTTCAATACAAGTATGTAATACTCCCTGGACATACTGGCTGGTAGTAGTGAAAATATTTTACTTATTGGAATGATCCTGGTTTTATAAAATTGCCTCAAAAATGCACTTAAATGTCACAAAATATTAGGGGTTGAAAGGGGCCTTCAAAGCTCATCCAGTCCAGCCCCCCCTGCCAGAGCAGCATCACCTATTCCAGATCACACAGAAACCATCCAAGCAGGTCTTGAATATCTCCAGGGAGGGAATCTCCATAACCACCCTGGGCAGCCTGTTCCACTGTTCTGTCACCCTCACAGAGAAGAAAATTCCTCCTCGTGTTTAAATGAAACTTCCTATGCTTCAAATCCCACCCGTTGCTTCTTGCCCTGTCACTGGGCATCACCCAGCAGAGCCTGGCTCCAGCCTCTTGGCACTCACCCTGCACATCTTTATAACCATTGATGAGGTCCCCCCTCAGGCTCCTCCTCTCCCAGCAGCACAGCCCCAGCTCCCTCAGGCTCTCCTCCTAAGGAAGATCTTCCACTGCCTTCAGCATTTTCGTGGCTCTGCGCTGGACTGTCTCAAGGAATTCCCTGAGGTCCTTCTTGAATTGAGGTGCCCAGAACTGGACACAACATTCCAGATGCAGCCTCAGCAGGGCAGAGGGGGAGGAGAACCTCTCTCAATCTACTAACTACAGCTCTTCTAACTCACCCCAGAATGACTTTGGCCTTCTTGGCCACCAGAGCACATTGCTGCCTCATGGTCAACCTTCCACCCACTAGGACCCCCAGGTCGTTTTGCCCTTCAGTGCTCTCCAACAGGTCGACACTCAACCTATACTGATCCATGGGGCTGTTCTTTGCCAGGTGCAAGACTCTGCACTTGCCCTTGCTGAGTTTCATTCAGTTTCTCCCTACTCGACTCTCCAGCCTGTCTGTGCAATTTTACTTTGTTAGTTGAGTAAAATAAGCTTTGGAAACCTGAGTTCCTTTTTGCACAGTATTGTTTATGTTAACCGATGTGCTTTTGTAGTTCCTGAGTCACAAGTAAGTGGTTACTCTTTTGCTTCTTTTCAGTTACAAGCCTGTGGATAACAAGCTGATCTGGCTACCCCTGCGAGAGTCTTTTGAGGAACTCTTTTATCAGACATTCTCAAGGAAGAAAAATCAAACATTCTTGGGACACATTCAGACCTGCTACAGACAGAAACGTTGGCATGATCTGCTGAAACTAATGCAGCATATTCATAAATCTGCTATGAGTAAGGAGGCAAAAGAAAATACATCTGGTGAGAGCTCAGACTGATCAAATGCACAACATTTGCAGTGAACTACTGCAGAGAGTAGATAAATCCTGGTGAATTTTTGTCACTGCGTTGGAATTTGTTTGTGGGTTTGGGTTTTGGTTTTGGTTTAGATTTTTTATTTAGTTTTAGACTGCTTTATTACTTCCACTCTTCTGGCTTTGAAAAATGCAATCTCTGTCAACAGCAAGGCATTCAAAATACTGTTAGAATAGTGGTTGCTTTTGCTTTCTCTTTTGGTTTAGGTGTTGGGTTTTTTCCTACCTCATCTATGTTGTTAGCTATGTCTCACAGTGCAAAAGTTGGCTTGTCAAATCTATGGTCTCAATATCTGATCTCCACTCAGCACAAACTTCTTTGCTGTGTGGGTGAACTGTCCTTACTGTCTGTGCTTCAGGCTTCCATGGGAATACATGCATACTTTCTCTCAGTCCTGGAATCTACTTAGGTCTCACAAATATATCCTATTTTGAAGACAAAGCAAAGCAACAACAAAAAAACACCCCAATCCCAGAGTAAGAGCTCTATTAGAGTAGTTATGACTTGCTGTTTGCTTGGTTTCACTATCAGTGATGCATACTTTGTTTCTTTGTGGGTTTGTCTCCATATTTATGGGTTTTTAATGCTTCACAACCCATTTGAGACAGAGGTGATACTGATACTTCACACTACCTGAAGTGGTTTCTGGTCCTAAACCTGCTGAACATGTGAAGTTACAGTTTTTGTTCAGTGTGGGCCAAATGAAGTTAACTGTGAACTTCCATTTCCCTTCTTCTTTTAACTGGTCCTTAGGAGTATGCAAATATAAAATAAATAACCACAAATGTTTCCTTGTTGCAAGTATTGACAATCTATAGTAAAGACAATCTGGAGTCTGTAGCTTGCAGCTTCTGGAGTTTAGCTTGCAGCTTCTGGAGTCTATCTTGCAGTTTCTGGAGTCTGTAGCTTGCAGCTTCTGGAGTCTAACAGCTGAAGTCATCATGATGCTGCAGGCTGTGACTTTAAACAACTGAAATAAGCACAGTAGTAAATAATGTAACTGATAAGCAGCAGTGATTTTACTGCTACTGAAGTGTTCACTGTTAAAATAATCTGTCATAAGATCTGTGAATTCGAATTTTATTTTGCTGAGATAATCTCTCTCTGTCTTTGGCAATTGGAGAGTGGTAACAGTGGTAACAGTCACTCTGGACCAAGGGCAGCATAAGTATTTGTTGGAATGAATAACACATTATCTGTACCCATATGTCAGTAGTGTTCAGTTAAATTAAAACAAACAAAAAGACAAAACCCCTGAACCAGAAACTTGCCACCAAAACCACAGCTTTTCTTTTAAATTCCTGAGATGTCATCTGTAGAACTTGAATGTTGTTGTTGCTTAGCCAAGCTTGCTCTTGAAATAACTTCATTAAAGTATTGTTCTTACATTTAAATTTGTTTTGCTTACAGGCTCACCACTGAGAGAAAAGTGGGAAGCATTTGGTCTGAAACTGAATCATGCTCATCAACAGATGAAAATGACAGAAAATGCTCTTCTCTTTGCATTTGTTGAGGTATTTTGAGAGTTGCATTTTGATGCTAGGAAGAAGAAGAATTATTTAAAATGCTCCCCTTCAGGGAGGAAGCATCCACAACCTCCCTGGACAGCCTATGCCACTGTTTCACCACCCTCACTGTAAAGAACTTCTTCCTAACATCCAGTTTAAATCTCCCCTCTGCCAGTTTAAACCCTTTACCCCTCATTCTGTCATGACAAGATCTTGTCAGTAGTCCCTCCCCAGCCCTCCTGTAGGCCCCCTTCAGATACTGGAAGGCCACTGCAAGGTGTCCTCGAAGCCTTCTCGTCTCCAAGCTGAAGAACCCCAACTCTTGTAACCTGTCCTCATAGGAGAGATGCTCCAGCCCTCTGAGCATCTTCATGGCCTTTATGCAGCACAGTGATGGATATCACTGACAGGCAGTTTTGCACAAATAAGAGAGCTTAATTCAGTCATGTATCAGCCAATCTAAGTGCTAACTGATAATGATGACAACTGTCTGACTTCTGTGAATTGCTAAATATTTGTTGTTATTGAGGGGCAGCAATAAAACTGCTGTTGCTGTAAAAGATCATTTTGCCTAATCAACCCATAAACTGCAAACCAAGGACTTCCAGGATACAGATACTTCAGTTAATGTGACATGGCTGGTGAGGTGATTAACATATTGATCTTACTCTTAGGGTACTCTGGCACAAGCAGTGAAAAAAGGAGAGTGGATTTTATTGGATGAGATTAATTTAGCAGCAGCAGAGACGTTGGAGTGCCTGAGTGGTTTGTTGGAGGGATCATCTGGGTCGCTGGTGTTACTAGACAGAGGAGACACAGGTACTATTTCTGTGCTTGCTTATGCTATGTCTTCCTGTCCAATTAGTTAAATTCCCTACCCTATATGGCTCAAAATAAATTGAGAACATTTACCATTAAAATAAATGTGTGCAGAAAAGAGCTGTGTTCTCTTTAGACTTCATAGTCTCATGCAAGAAATGAGAGTTAGACTTTACTGTGTCTCAGGAAGATAAAGCATTCAGAAATTGTTGCAGCTTTTGCCTCTTTTGACCCTACAAGGAGCAGATAGATCTCTGGTGTCCTCAGTAGGTACTTTTGCCTCTAAAGACTATTCAAGCAGTGTTCTTTTTTGGTAATAAAATTGAGATAGATTGACAAATAAGGGCCTGGGACGTGAAATTCAGTTGCTGCTGTAACTATTAACTTCCACTGACGCTGCAAATTTATTCTCCTGCTAAAAATATGTGTACCAGGCCACTGCTTTTACTGAGTCCATGTGGTTTGACCCCAGCAAGCAACTGAGCACCTCTACACCTGCTGACTCATTCCTCCACCCCTCAGTGGGATGAAATGAGAAACTAGAAAGACCAAAAGCAAGAAAACCCATATGAAACAAGTGATGCGAAGGCAATCACTAACCAGCTCCCACATACAGACAAAAGTCCTGCCAGTCTCTTAAGTGACACCACCTTGGAAGACAAAAATCACCACCCTCTCCTCTTCCTCTGCACCAGCTCTTGCTGCTGAGCATGATGTTATATAGTAGGGAATGTTGCTTTGGCCAGTTTGGGTCAGCTGTGCCAACAGTACTCACTTCTAACTTTTTTGTCTTCCATAGGTAAAAGTGGAAAAAAAAGCAGTTGCTGAATATTGTTTTATAAAGCTGCAGGTAGAGACAAATGTTGTATGAGCTTCTTAAACTGGGTTTTCTTCCTGGCCAAGGGAAGCACTGCCATTATTGTGAAAGAAATAAAAGGAGTTCCAAGTTTAGAACTTTTATAACTTTGGAAATGTTTAGTGTTGTGTACAAATAAAAGTTAGGGTTTCACTTGCCTGTAGCTGTTGTGAAGATGCAGAGATGCTTCTGATGAAATTACATCACTGACTTTTTAAGAAAATGCAATAATACAGTAATGAAAACCTGGCCTAGATGAAATACTCCTCATTTAACATCATAAGTTAACCTTCTGTCACTCACTTCTGCTTTCCTTTAGAGCCTCTTGCCCGTCACCCTGAGTTTCGCTTGTTTGCATGCATGAATCCAGCTACAGATGTTGGAAAGAGAAATCTTCCTCCAGGAATAAGAAACAGGTAGGAAGTAATGATTCTGTGACAGAATAATTAGTCACTGTCTTTTTAAGTATCTAGTGTCTTCACAAGCTGATGTGAAATGTGCCATATTTGGAGCCTGAGGATAAGTCTGAACCAAATTAACTTCTTATGAGAAGTGTTTTCTACATCATGGTGAGGGATTTTCATGAAATAGCATCAGGATAATACTTCTCTAAAGTTGCTGAGCATGAGCAAGTGGTCTAGTAGTAGAGTGGTGTCACTGGGGACAGGGGGATGACCATTCTTTACGGTTAAGCTGTCAGCGCCTGGGAATGCTGCTGCAGCAGTTTATGGGGATAATGAAGACAAATGCTTTGTGTCTTTTCAGCAGCCTCTCTCTTGCTAACCCAGAAGAGTTGATGATCTTTGCAGAGAGCTGTGTATCCAGCCTCATTGACTCAGCAAGAGCTTGTTTTGTGTGGTGAAGCAGATGTGTGATAGTCAAAATATTTGATGTGTGATCTTCAGACGTTTTAAGCTGCGGCCAGGAAATTGGAGTTGTGATAAATCCATTCTTCAGCACTACCTGTTCCTGCACAAAGCTCTTCTGCTAGTATTGGGTGCAGTTTCCCCTGTGCCACAAGCTCCACATACCAGATTCACACCCTTACCAGATTCATATATGCTGTGCAAGTCTGTGGAGATGCACTGGCTGCATGCAACAAGCCATTTGTAGTTACTAGTGGCAAAAGTAAGGTTTTATTGCTGTTAGCTCTCCTGGATCAATAAGTGAGATGAAAGAAAGTGAGCACAATGTGGAAGAAGGCTTTGGCTTCAGGGTGGTTTGTTAATGTTTATTTATCCACACATTTGTCACCAATAACCACCTCTCTGAATTAATGGTACTGTTCAGTTTGGGGTTTGCTGCAGTGTGTCCTGAGTAATTGTTTACAGTTGTAATGCATGGTATGGAAGGGCTGCAGACCTATATTCAACACTTAATGCAAATATTCTGGACTAACTCATGGAAAATATATTCATTAATTAGAGCTACCAGTGTGGTGTACTAAATGAAACACTTGGACATGTTTAAAGGTACTCAAGACTTCCCTGAGAAGGTGTTTAGCTACTCATTTTCTTATGCTTATTGTCAAGTTTTCTCATTTTATTGTTGCTGAGCTGGGTAATTGTCAAGGCTGGGTGTTAGGAGGAAGTTCTTCACAGCAAGAGTGATTGGCATTGGAATGGGCTGCCCGGGGAGGAGTTTAAGAGGAGGCTGCATGAGGCACTTAGTGCCATGGTTTAGCTAATTAGAAGGTGTCAGATGATAGGTTGGACTCAATGATCTTGAAGGTCTTTTCCAACATGGTTCGTTTTGTGATTCTGTAAAAGCAGAAAACAAGCCTCATGGGCTGGTCCTGGATATGATAGGAGGAACAAAATTTAGAATAGGTGATGTCATATAAGTAGCCCCTTCCAAAAGGAGAGATGATTAGAGACTCCACCTTGAAAAGTGTTCCTGCTTCATCAGTGCTCTGGTGTTCAGGCCATTACATTTGGATATCTATAGCAAATTGTTTAAATTATTAATTACAAGACATCAGAGAAATATCCAGGCTGGAAAAGCCCCTCAAGATCACCAAGTCCAACCTATAACCCTACTCTACAAGATTCACCTTAAACTGTAGCCCCAAGCACCACAGCCAAACCATCCTTAAACACATCCAGGGTGGGTGACTCCACCACCTCCCTGGGCAGCTCATTCCAGTGCCTGACCACTGTCTCAGTAAAAAACTTTTTCCTATTGTCCAGTCCAAACCTACCCAGTCTCAGCTTGAGGCCATTCCTCTTTGTTCTGTCTCTGATTACCTGTGACAAGAGACCAGCTTCAGCCTCTCCACAATGTCCCTTCAGGTAGTTGCAGACAGCAATGAGATCTACAGTCCCATGCTTCATTTGTAATCTACTCGATTAAACTAATTCAGGTAACTTACTTGAAAGCATTGAGTAATACCTTATTTTGTGTATTCATCTCTACTGGGAGCCTACAGGTAGTTTGACAGGTCAGTATTCTGCTGCATACAACATCTTAATTGTTCTCTACCATAAGAATAATTTGAATATGATTTTGTGGGTTTTTATATGGTCAGATGTCTTAAGTGTTATGGATTGGTTTGTTTCTTTTAGGTTTACTGAGCTTTATGTAGAAGAATTGAGAAATGAAGGAGACTTGCAGATTCTTATCATGGATTATCTGAGAGGCTTGAATGTGAACAAAAATACAGTACAAGGAATTGTGAAGTAAGTTGGTTATAATCAATTTAAATCTTTGATGAAGTCACAAATGTATGCAACTAGTCTTTGGTTATTAGACTTGGGAGACACTGTAATGCTCCCTACACAGCAGCTCAGGAAAGGGAAGAGAGCAGACATCTATCCTCTTCATTCTGTAGATTTCTCTGCTGAAGGGGAGGAGATTTTCTTGTTCAGAATTGCTTTCTTGGTGGCATTAGTTAAAAAGCATTGGTGTTGCAGTCCTCCTTCCCATCCTAGAGACTACAATGATTTGTTTCTCTGCATCGGACCAGTGAAATTCCTAATGTGGTTATCAGGTTGCCTTTCTTTCCCCTTGTCTAGTGTACTACCTCACTGTATTAACATGTGTGGTAGTTTGAGGCTAGGTGCCATAAGAACCATAAAGTTACAGACCTCCAAGAGGCCCAGAGTGTCCAGGAAGGGGACTGGAAAGTGTATTTCGTACTGTAAGTCCTGCATCCCTATAAAATGTGATGCAGAATCAGTCTCTGTCCCTTCTCCCTCCCTCTCTGCTCCTGGGAGGGCATGCAGACCCTTATCCTCCTGTGTAGGAGTGAGGCCTGGGTCAGCCTTGGCAATGCTGCCAATTAGGCCTTGAAGAGCCTAATTGAGGCCTTGAGCTGCCAAGCTAAATTTTAACTCTATCACTGGTTTGATATAGGGGAGAGAGGCATGGGGTGGGGGGTCACGAAGGCCTGGGTTTGTTAGCCTGGTTTAAAGGGAGGTTTGTATGAAGCTTTGGATTAATGAGCTTTTGTGTTAAGTCCAGACTAAGGATTTTGTGTATTTTATATGCTTCTGTACTTCTGTGTGTAGTTAGGAGTAGCCTTTCCATTTAAACTTTCCAACCCTATCCAAGTCATTGTGTGAGCATTTTTCTTTTACCCCTTTGCAAGAGGTAAAAGAGCAATCTGGCTCACTCTAAGACAACATGAGGAACTGTTACATGGTTAGAATACTTTGAGTTTCTGGTCATCCTCTGTATCAAGCTCTTAAAAGTAGGGTTGTGAAATACTCAGAACTGGCTGTACAGCTGGCAGGCTTTGGCGCAACTTTCCTAACCTAGAGATAAGCTTCCTTCATGCTTTCAGTTTAATGATCTGATCAGTAATAGTACTGTGCAACACTTTATTTTTGCAGCTTTTATTTATCTGTGAGGAAGGAAGCAGAAACCAAGCTGGTGGATGGAACTGGCCACAGACCTCACTACAGCCTCCGTACACTTTGCAGGGCGTTGAGATTTGCAGCGTCCAATCCGTGCAGCAGTATACAGCGCTCGCTCTACGAGGTGATTACCTATGTTGGGGTTTGTTTTGGTGTGCATTCTCTACACAGTCTGCTTGGGTAAAGGGTAATCCTCTTTTTTAACTACAGTGTTGAACAGAAACAATACTTTCATTAAATTTCCCCCCCCCCCCAATCATTTTTCATTTTATCACTGAAAATAATTTTTCTTCTCAGGGTTTCTGTTTGAGTTTCCTGACGCAACTTGACAGATGTTCTCACCCAGTAGTTCAAAGACTGATTTGCCAGCATATAGTCTCTGGCAACATCAAAAGCCTTCTCAAGCAGGTAAGTAACTAAGCTCATATGGAGCTATTCAGTATTCAGAATAGAATTTATTTTGAGCTGTCTTCTGCTTTTTTTTTTTCTTCCCCTTTGCATTGCATTCTTGCAGCCCTGTTTCAAAGACCTAGAAAAGAAATACTTGTCCTTCATAATTTTTCAGTTTTTGCTTGAAATGCCCTTCTGTTAGTGTGATGGTTTGGGTGTTCCCTGCCCCCCCACACTCTGGGAATCACCCAGACTAGACTCAGCAGCTCTGGAAATTGAATGAAGCTTACATTTACAGCTTAGCACAATAGACAAGCAGATATTTACAGTATATACAGAAATATACAAGTTAAAAAGTAATACAGAAACACAACTCCCCTCCACAGAAACCTGAGTCCCCAGGAGGGGCTCTCAACCACCCTTCCACCTTCCTCCCACGCCTCAACCTTACTCAAGATCTTGCCTGATGTTTAAGGTACTATGGAGGGTTGGCCAGGGGAGTTAGGAAGCAGGTGAGTTAGTCACACAGACAGCAGATTAGGTTAGAGAGAGAAGTGCAGCCCAAAGCCCAGACAGCAACTGTCTTATCTATGTTTGTGTGCTTGTTCTTACACATCTCAGCAAGCCTATGAGTGAGGTAGATGTCACCATTGTTTCCCTTCCACAGCCTGCAATCTAATTCTTCTCACCAAAACATTCTAGCTAGCTCCAAACTAGCACAGTTAGCTACTTCTCTGTTAACTTGTAAAAATATGAAACTGAAAAAATGCAACATTGTGGAGTGTAGGCACCTTAATACAGCAGCTCCAACTGTAAAAGCTTTCACAGACTTCTGAGGAGCTTCCAGGGGCTTTTTGTTTTTAGACTTCAAATGCAGAGCATACAGATAGGAAGCAAACATCTGTGCTTCGTCTCTAACGGGAAAGGAAGAGTCTTACCAGTGCTGGAAGCCCAGCATGCATTTGTATGGGGGACTGGGCAGGTGGAGTGGGGAAGCCACTTCCAAGAGATAAATGTTTCAGCAGAAAACCCTTTGTGTGACAAAATATGTATGGATATAAAAATGTAAAAGCAAATTTCCTGCTCGGAAGCATACTTCAAAATTCAGTGCTAGCACTCCTTAGACATATTTCTCTTTGTGGCATTGGCAAAGATTCTTCTTTCTTGACCCTGAAGCAATCTGGTCAGAATTTTCCTGTGATTTATATGCTTACTGCTTTATATGCTCATTGCAGAAGTGCTCAGCTGTTCATTTCAAATGACCTCTTATAGAATATGTTGCAGTAGCTGTCTTCATTTGTACAATTATTATTTCTATCATGTTTCTTTAGCAAATACCAAAACCCCAAGGAGGGGGATTTATACTTATAGAAGGATACTGGATTTCAGCTGGGGATAAGGAACCTACTGTAGATGAGACTTATGTGTTAACCCCTTCAGTTAAGCTTAATCTGAAAGACATTGCCAGAGTTGTGTCTGCAGGGTAAGTCTGTTTCAACTTTTCCCTTAAAAAGCTAAGTAAACAAATTTTATCTGGGTCTTGAGCATTGCTGCCTTTTATTGTTTGGGTTCTATAATGTCTCTTTTCCTTCTACTTTACAGTTAATTTTCATTAGTGACTTGAAGTTATATGTGTGTTTCTTGTCTCCTTAAACCATCTTCCTGCCATAAAGCCATTTATTTATGTAATAACCTAGAAATTTGCAGTTAGAATAACCTGCTTATTCCATGCTGCCACCTAAAGCTCCATGGCTAGCAGTTGGCACCTGGAAGTAAAGTTACCTGTGTTCCATTGTTAGTCTATGGCCTTAGATACTCCAAGTGAGTTAAGCAGTGGTGTTTTGGT
This sequence comes from Tricholaema leucomelas, assembly GCA_013400475.1. NCBI lineage: Eukaryota > Metazoa > Chordata > Aves > Piciformes > Lybiidae > Tricholaema lacrymosa > Tricholaema leucomelas. Next base: position 162,507 of record WAAF01005684.1, read on the forward strand.
AATGCACTTTGGTCATGCAGGCCTTCAAAAGTTTATATTAACATTGACATCCCTTTTTAGGACTCATCCAGTACTAATTCAAGGAGAGACCTCTGTAGGCAAAACCAGTTTAATTCGCTGGTTGGCTGCTGCTACTGGGAATCACTGTGTAAGGATTAACAATCATGAGCACACTGACATCCAGGAATATATTGGCTGTTACACATCAGATGCCTCTGGGAAGTTGGTATTTAAGGAAGGTTGGTTGGCATATTGTATTTACTTCAAATTGCTGTCTCACTTCACTGCTTTTTTTTTCTTCTTCTTTTCAGCTTACTTTTGTTTGGTAGGTTACAATGGAGAGATGATGTCATAAGGTTAGAAGTTGTGTATTATTAATCATAGAATCAGCCAGGTTGGAAGAGACCTCCAAGATCATCCAGTCCAACCTAGCACCCAGCTCTGTCCAATCAACCAGACCATGGCACTAAGTGCCTCATCCAGTCTTTTCTTGAACACCTCCAGGGATGGTGACTCCACCACCTCCCTGGGCAGCCCATTCCAATGGCAAATCACTCTCTCTGGCAAGAACTTCCTCCTAACATCCAGCCTAATAATTACTTACATTTATTAATTAACAGCTACTTACATGAATTTCAGTTAATTCTTATGAGTTCTTAAGGCATCATCCCTTGCCTTGCTGGACATAGAGAGGATAATTCAACAACTTAAAAGGTATTGTTGCTTCCATCTCTGGATTAGTATTTCTACTACTATTAGTATTTTTTGTTTGCCAGAAGTACCTGAATGCATGCTTCTGTTAGATTTAGTTTGTTAGATTTTTAACTAGGGCTTTTTCTTCTCCCTCCAAGGCATTCTCATAGATGCAATGCGAAAGGGTTACTGGATTGTTCTTGATGAATTGAATTTGGCTCCCACTGATGTTCTGGAGGCTCTCAACCGTTTGTTGGATGATAACAGGGAGCTGTTCATCACCGAAACCCAGGAAGTTGTCAGAGCTCACCCTCGCTTCATGCTGTTTGCTACACAGAATCCTCCAGGACTCTATGGTGGCAGAAAGGTCTGTATAATCTATTCCTTGGAGTTGCTACAACTACAATTCCCAATTTTGTGGGAATAAATCTCTCTTGTATATAGAAGTGTGATGTGAAAACCTTCTGGTATGTAGCACAGAATTAATACAAAACTCTCAGGAAGCAGAGAATTGAGATGGCTATGGACTAACTTTCAGTACATTGGGTTCTGTTTTGCAGGTATAATTTAGAGCTCTAATTCATTTTTAGTTGAGATTTAAGTGCTTTACTGAGCAGAAGCCTATGTATGTTTTATTTGACTTGACATTTATTGCTCAAATAGCATTAGAGAAGAGATTTTGCTTAGGCTATTGGTGCCCAATTAGTGCTGGTTATGGCTAGAAGAGTTAATTCTCATGGTCCAGACTGGTATGATGCAATGTTTTGGTTTTGTGACCAAAACAGTATTTATAACTCAGGGGTGTCTTTGTGTGAGCACTCTTCAGTGATAACTGTATCAAGGCCATTTCTGCTTCTCACACCACCCATCAGCAAATAGGCTAGGGGTGCTGGGAGGGGATACAACTGGGCCAGTTGTCCCCAGCTGACCAAAGGAATGTTCTGTACTGTATCATGTTGTGCTCAGCAATAAAAGCTGGAAGGAGGAGAAGAAAGGAGGGGGCTGTTCAGTTTTTGTTTTCCCCAAATAACTGTTGTGTGTGTTGAAGCCCTGATTTCCTGGGAATGGCTAAACACCCACCTCCTGGTGGGAAGTGGTGCATTAATTCCTAATTTTGCTTTGCTTGTGCACAGTCAAACTGTCTTTATCTCAACCCACAAGTTTCTCACTTCCACCCTTCCTATTCTCTCCCTTATCCTGTTGTAGAAAGAGTGAATGAGTGGCTCTGTGAGGCTTAGCTGCCTATCTCAGTTCAAACACAACACATTTTAAAGCTTGTGTCCTCATCCAGACTGTCTCTAATGCTTTCTTACAAAGAGTATGTGTGTGCTATGTTATTTTCCATATTTCCTTTGGATGTGTAGAGGAAGATACATAACTTGAGGAATATCAAAGGGAAAAGTTCACACAATATATTCTCATATTGTAGGTTTTGTCCAGAGCCTTCAGGAATCGTTTTGTGGAGCTGCATTTTGATGAACTGCCAAGTGCTGAGCTGGAAACCATCCTGCACAAGCGATGCAGTTTGCCACCTTCTTACTGCAGCAAGCTTGTCAAAGTCATGTTAGACCTGCAAGTATGGGAGTCTTTCTTCTCTTTGTAGAAGACACAAAAATGTATTTCAGCACAAAGTAGCAGAAATTCCCTGGGGGGTGGAAGGTGCTTCTGATTGGCAGAATTAACAAAAATTAAACCATAATTAGAATCACAGAATGGTTTTGGTTGGAAGAGACCTCATCTGGTTCCAACCCCCTGCCATAGGCAGGGACACCTCCCACTAGAACAGGCTGCTAAAGGTCTCATGCAGCCTGGCCTTGAACACCTCCAGGGAGGTAGCTTCCACAACCTCCCTGGGCAACCTGTTCCAGTGTCTTACCACACTCACTGTAAAGAACTCTTTCCTAACATTTAGTTTGAATCTCCCCTCCTCCAGTTTAAACCCATTACCCCTCATCCTGTCATTACAAGACCTTGTAAATAGTCCCTCCTCAGCCCTCCTGTAGGCTTCCTTCAGATACTGGATGGCCTCTCCAAGGTCTCCTTCAAGCCTTCTCTTCTCCAGGCTGAAAAGCCCCAGCTCTTGTAGCCTGTCCTCATAGCAGAGCTGCTGCAGCCCTTTGAGCATCTTCGTGGCCCTCCTCTGGGGGGGCCAACAGTTCCATGTCCTTCTTGTGTTGGAGACTTCAGAACTGCACACAGGACCCCAGGTGGGGTCTGAGGAGAGCAGAGCAAAGGGGCAGAATCCCCTCCCTTGCCCTGCTGGCCACACTGCTCTTGCTGCAGCCCAGCACAGGGTTGCTGTCTGGGCTGCACTCACACTGCAGGCTCATGTTGACCTTTTCATCACCCCAGACCCCCAAGTCCTTTTCCTCAGGGCTACTCTCAGCCATTCACCACCTAGCCTGTATCTGTGCTTGGGACTGATGGAAAAGAAGCCACCAAAGTATTTGTTTAGTTAAGCAATTGAGAAGATGGTGTCAGATTTGAAAGAAAGCCATCAGCAAAAACAAAACACAAGGGCCTTATGATTTGCTGTGTAGAATTAATCTCTTGTTCTGAATCTGTATTTGGATTTTAGTTTTCTTTGATTCATGCTAAATTCAGTATTATTTTTAAGCAGTAATTCTGGATATGTTCTGACACCTCCTTGTTTTTAACAGATACTAAGTAGGTAGCTAAAACTTGTCTTTAAAAAGGTTGAACCAGATGAGCCTTGAGTTCCCTTGCAACCCTTTGATTCTGTGATGATACTGTCTTGACCTGAAAAGCAATAGCAGCACAAAGCAGAGCACCATTCAAAGTACTGAAGTGTGTTTTGTTGTAAAACCTAGCCTTTTGCTTGGATCTGTTCTTATTCTAGGTGCCTGTTTCCTTCTTAGCATTTTTGTTATTGATCTGTATTCTTTTATTCCTGGTAGCTCTCACATAACCTGCTAGACTTTCTCTTTTTCACAGAATCATAGAATGTTAGGGGCTGGAAGGGACCCTGAAAGCTCATTCAGTCCAACTCCCCCAACAGGGCAGCATCACCTAGACCAGATTACACAGGAACACATCCAGGCAGGTCTGGAATATCTCCAGACAGAGACTCCACAACCCCCTTGGGCAGCCTCTTCCACTGTTCTGTCACCTTCACAGGGAAAAAAATCCTCCTCATGTTTAAAAGAAATTTCCTGTGCCTTGGCTTCCACCCATTGCCCCATGTCCTGTCATTGGGCATCACTGAGAAGAGCCTGGCTCCACTCTCTTGGCACTCACCCTTTACATATTTATAAACCTTGATGAGATCACCCCTCAGGCTCTTCTTCTCCAAGCAGCACAGCTCCAGCTCCCTCAGGCTCTCCTTGTAAGAGAGATGTTCCATTCCCTTCATCATCTTTGTGGCTCTGTGCTGGACTCTCTTAAGCACTTCTATGTCTCTCTTGAACTCGGGGGCCCAGAACTGAACACAGTTCTCCAGATGCAGCCTCACCAGGGCAGAGTAGAGGGACAGGAGAACCTCTCTCGACTTTTTAACTACAGCCCTTTTCATACACCCCAGAATGGCATTGGCTCTCCTGGCCACCAAAGCACATTGCTGCCTCGTGGTCAACCTCCCATCAGCTAGGACCCCCAGATCCTTTTCCCCTTCACTGCCTTCCAGCAGATCAGTCCCCAACCTATACTGATTGCTGGGGTTGTTCTTTCCCAGGTGCAAGAATCTACACTTGTCCTTGTTGAGTTTCATTTAATTTCTCCCTGCACGACTCTCCAGCCTGTCCAAGTCTCTCTGAATGGCAGCACAGCTTTCTTCCATGGCAGCCACTCCATCCAGTTTGGTGTCATCAGCAAACTTTCTCGCTTGCCTCCATAGAGTTTGTTTGAACAAGTGTCACATGAGAGAGCTCTGATTCGCTCTGCTTTAAGTATTCAAACAGATTCATGAGGAAATGTCTCAGTGTGCCCAGGTGGCCAAGAGAGCCAGTGGCATCCTGGCCTGCATCAGGAATGGTGTGGTCAGCAGGAGCAGGGAGGTCATTCTGCCCCTGTACTCTGCACTGGTTAGACCACACCTCGAGTACTGTGTTCAGTTCTGGGACCCCAGTTTAGAAGGGATATTGAGATGCTTGAACGTGTCCAGAGAAGGGCAACGAGGCTGGGGAGAGGCCTTGAGCACAGCCCTACGAGGAGAGGCTGAGGGAGCTGGGATTGTTTAGCCTGGAGAAGAGGAGGCTCAGGGCAGACCTTATTGCTGTCTACAACTACCTGAGGGGTGGTTGTGGCCAGGGGGAGGTTGCTCTCTTCTCTCAGGCAGCCAGTGCCAGAACGAGAGGACACAGCCTCAGGCTGCGCCAGGGGAAGTTTAGGCTCGAGGTGAGGAGAAAGTTCTTCACTGAGAGAGTCATTGGCTACTGGAATGGGCTGCCCAGGGAGGTGGTGGAGTCGCCGTCCCTGGAGCTGTTCAAGGCAAGATTAGACGTGGCACTTGGTGCCATGGTCTAGCCTTGAGCTCTGTGGTGAGGAGTTGGACTTGATGATCTGTGAGGTCTCTTCCAACCCTGATGATACTGTGAGACTGTGATACTTTGCTCTTGTGGCAGTCTTACCGCAGAGGCTCCACGGTGTTTGCCGGGAAGCATGGCTTCATTACCCTGCGCGACCTGTTCCGTTGGGCTGAAAGGTACAGGCTGGCAGAACAGCTGGAGAAGGACTATGACTGGCTTCAGCACTTAGCAAATGATGGTGAGCTCTGCTACTTGGAAGTTTTTAAAGTGTCTGTAGAATTGCTTTCTAGCCCTAGTTATTAAGTGTAAAATTGTTATGCTGATTAGTAATAGCTTTGTCTCTTCCTCTGTTTTATAGGTTTTATGCTCCTGGCAGGCAGAGTCAGGAAACAGGAGGAAGTGGAGGTTATTCAGAGTGTCCTTGAAAAGCACTTCAAGAAAAAAATACATCCTGAGTCTCTCTTCTCAGAGGAAAGTGTCAAAAAGCTGCTGGGTGAGTTTCCTAGAAGGACCACTCTGGTAGATCTCTAGGCGTGTCTGAAACTGACAGATTACTTTGTGTTGCAGCTAAATCCTCCACACGGATGTCAGTGATGGACAAAGACTTTAACCACATTGTCTGGACTCAAGGGATGAGGAGACTTGCCATTTTGGTGGGACGGGCCCTGGAGTTTGGTGAACCAGTACTGCTGGTGGGAGACACTGGGTAACCTTGCCTTTTATGATGCAGTTCTTCATAGTGCTGTACTAGCCTCTGAGTCAGGCATAAAATCACAGAAGGGAGCTCCAGAGATCATCGAGTCTAACCTCCCTTCCAAAAGCAGGATCACTCAGGGTAGTCTGCACAGGAATTCATCCAGGAAGGTTTTGAAAGCCTTCAGAGGAGAAGACTCCACAACCTCTCTGGGCAGCCTGTTTCAGTGCTCCACCATGCTCACTGTAAAGAAGTTTCTCCACATTGTGGTGACACCTGTGTTCTAGTTTGTATCCATTGCTCCTTGTCTGATTGCTATGGACCGCTGAAAAGAGCATGGTCCTTTCCACTTGACACCCACCCCTCAGATATTTATAGACGTTGATCAGATCTCCTCTCAGTCTTCTCTTCTCCAGACTAAACAGCCCCAGGGCTCTCAGTCTCTTTCCATAGGGGAGTTGCACAGTTCCCCTAATCACCCTCATGGCTCTCTGTTAGACTCTCTCCAGCAGATCCCTGTGTCTCAAAATGATTGTGTGGACTTCAGTGCTTCTTAGATCTGGGACTTGGATTCCTGTGTGATCTGGTATAAATGATTCTGCTCTGGCAGGGGGGGTGCACTGGATGATCTTTTGAGGTCCCAGCCCCTGACTTTCTGTGACTCTGTGACATTCAAGCCTTTGTCAGGGCAGACTTGCAACTGCTCTTCTCACAGTTCCCTTTTGATGGCAAACAGTTTCAGCTCTTTCAGCACAGACATCTAATGGGATAATCTGTATTACATATCACTACATAGAAATTATACAGAAAGCAGTAAAATTGGAGTGAATTGACTTCTGTCCCCACCATTCACAAGGTGCCCTGTAGAATCTCACTCTTCCTTGCTGAGAATCTACTTTTAGGGAATTGTGACATTTTTCTGCTTGAGAGCACATTGGCTTTAGATGTTTTAAGATCTTGAATATGGCCTTGCTACTGCTATTCCCCCACCCCTTGCCATTGCCTCATTAGTCTGTAAAAGAGGTTGAGTAAGTAGATACTGTTTACTTCTGTGCTGGTTATAAAGTTGGAGAGAATTTTTGGTAGGAGAGAAGGGAACTAAGATGCAAGAAAAGGGAGAAGTGAATTTATTTTGGTTAGAAATGAAAACTCTACCTACTCAGCAGTTTATTCCCTCAGATTTGGACTTGGCCTAGACATGGAGCATTACCACCTTGGTGTAATGTTAGGATAGGTGAATACCTGTAGGGGCAGGCTGGAATAGATTTGCAAATAGTGATTTGAATTTAAAAGCATCTTGTGCAAGTCAGCCACAGTTGTTGTGCCGAAAATGCCTTCACTTTGCATAGATTTGTTTCAAGGAAAGGAGCAGAAGGAAATTTGCATACTGGGCCTGCACCTCAGCTCTTCAATGGAAACATGAATCCCATCCAAAGCAAACTGGTTGTTGCTTTAGGTTTTTCCTGTTCATCCCTTTCAATTAAATTGCTTTGTTGCAGGTGTGGTAAAACTACCATTTGCCAGATCTTTGCAGCATTAACCCATCAGAAGCTGTACTCAGTGAACTGCCACTTGCATATGGAGACCTCAGACTTCCTGGGAGGGCTGCGACCGGTCAGGCAGCGGTCGAAAGACCAGGTTGGTCTTGCATCAGCAGTGGTTTGGGTAGCGTGACCATGGAAACAAAAAGAAGCAATTATTAATGACTTTTCACTTCCTTTTCCATTTTTTAGGAGGAATCTGATGCTTCTAGACTCTTTGAGTGGTGTGATGGACCTCTTGTTTTAGCAATGAAAGAAGAAGGATTTTTTCTCCTTGACGAGATCTCTTTAGCTGATGATTCTGTGCTAGAGCGACTTAACAGGTATGGCTTAAATGTGTTAGTGCTAATTGTCGTGGTTTAATGAGCAGATAAAGTGCTCTGTTGCTCCAAAAGGGGCAAAAAAATAATGCTCACAGGCAATGGATTGGAGAATTGGAAAATTTAAATGGAGAAGCAATTCACAAGCTATAGTGTTACAGTTCTATGTAGCTGTGAGCATAGCAAAGCATGTAAAATACACACATTCATATCCAGCCTTGGTCCTGTCACCTGGACTTACATTGATCTCATCAGACTGGAACCCTCCAAAGCTTTCCCCCATCTAGTTCTCAATTTCACAGGCTTCAAATGCCCCCTCCCTACTGTGCCACTCTGCCCCCATACCAGAAACATTTGTGACACAGCACAGAATTCTGCTTGATGGCTTCGGACCTAACTGGCAGCATCACCAAGGCTGACAACCAGGCCTCCTCTTCTGCAGGAGATAAGAACCTGGGCATCCTTCCCAGGAGGAGATGGATGAGGGAAAAGGGGAAGTTACTGACTCTACAGCCAGTTTTGTAGGGAATGCAGGATTATGGGCACGAAATACAAAGGTTACGCTTTGCAGTACACTTCCTGGACACAATAGCTCCTGGAAGTCTTCAACTTTGTGGCATTAAAGGCTCCACCCAGCCTCAAACTGACACACTGAGCATCCTCAGTGTGCTTATTCATTATACAAACATGAGCAAGGTAAATCTGGCTTTTTTAGGCATGTTTCCTGGCCCTGTGTGAGCTGCACTCTAAATGGTACAGTTCTTGCTGAAAGAGAAATGATCCAAATAACTCTGGCCTTTTTCTGTGCCATTGTGCTTTGGTTTTCTGTCCATCTGACAGAGCTGCTAGTTTTAATCATAGTAATACTTAGACAGTTTTTGCTCTGTGAAATTTTAATTGCATCTAAAGGGAAAGATAGTAAGGTAAAACAAGATGGAACTGCCCTGTCTTGCCTAAGTCTTGGTGTCTCAGCTTACCCATTAAAATAAGAAGTACTTTGATTGAAAAGCAGATTTTTGCTTATTGTAAGTTAGGATACTGATTAGGTTGGGTTAGCACACTTTGGTTGGTGCTATTACTTTCCACTTGGCTTTATAGTGCTGCTACAGACTGGTCTCCAAATTGCTGCTGCTGAAAGGATTTGCTTTATTCAATAGCTTGTGTCCATGAATCAAGAAATTAAAAACACAGACTGTAGTTCAGGTGAACCAGTTTAAACAGTACCTGAAAACAGATTTAAGTTTACATCATGATTCAGGCAGGAAAATTAAGAGTAAAAGCTTCAATCTCAAATTTACCAAATAGTAACAATTTCATCTTGTCAGTGAGCTCTGGAAAATGATGCATCTTGGCATGTCTCAGAAACAAAATCCAGTGATTTCCTTCTTTTTTTGTGTGTGTGGAAAAAGAATAACACAATATAAATTTAATTTCCTCATCTGCTTACAGCAGTATCCCTCATTTGAGTCCCATTATGGTATGGAGATGGTTTTTCCTGCCATATCTGAACACTGTATGCTACCAGCTGGGGTGTTTTTTTCATTGAAGCTGTCATTCTTTCATAAAGTTCACTTTGCTTAGTACCTCTCTCAAAACAATCTCTTTCTAAACAGCTCAAGCTTCTACAGCTTTTAGTGTACAGTTAAGTACAGCTCACAAAAGAAACATTATCTCCCAAACCCACAAAACCCTAGCAGAATGCTTCTTGGATATTGAGTCTGTCAGCTTGAGTAGTGCTTCATTGTACAGATTTCTTCATCCTAGCTCCTATGAATAAGTTTTGCCTTTGCTTTTATAGAGAACTGTGAGATCCATACATTATTAGGAACATTTTCTGGCAGATCATTTGAACTGAACTTTACCAACAAGGCTGGGATAATGTTTCCTTCTGAACAAAATGAGAAATTGGGGAGGATGAACAAATGTCAATTTTTTTACAGGAATTCTAGAGCAGTAGAAGTTTGTCTTGGTTTTGAGGGGACAGAAAGCTCTTTCACCCCCTTCCCAAAGGAGTAAAATGAAATCTATCCACACTGGATTGGAAGTTTAAATGGAAATGCTATTTACAAATAGATAGAGAAACACAAATTCATATCCAGCCTGGGTCCAGTTCTCCAATCTGGACTTTTCCACAATCTCATTAGGGCAAAACTTTCCAAAGTCTTCCCCCACAGCCAAGCCCAACACAAGGACTCAGTGCCCCCAACCAAGCCTTCCAATTTCCCCTCCCCTATACTAGGCCCAAACTGCACAGGAAAAATTAGCTTTGCCCAGGCTGCAGAGAGTCGCAAACCTCCCTCATGCATTGCAAGAGCTTCCACACAGGCAAGCAGAGGGAGAAAAGGGCAGAACAGACAGAAATACCCATTTACATAGGGGTGCAGGCTGATGGGAATGAAATACCAAAATGTTACATTTTCTGGTGTCCACCCATTGTACTTTCAGGTGCTTCTGGAGGACTCTTCTCTGTGGTTAAGACATGCAGTCTTAAACGCACAGCCAAGTCTGATCAGGCTGATTCATGTGTTTTTTTTCTTGTGACCTTTGGCAATGTGACACAAAATGTGAAATAATATTTGTGACTTTCTCTGTAGTGTTCTTGAAGCTGAAAAGACATTGGTACTTGCTGAAAAAGGTGGTCAAGATGATGAGGAGAACGAGGTAGAACTGTTAGTTGCAGGAAAGAAATTTCGAATCCTTGCGACCATGAACCCAGGAGGTGACTTTGGGAAAAAAGAGGTAAATATCAAAGGGGCTGGAAGTACAACACACTTCTTGTGGTCAGAATGGCTTAGTAACTTTTCAGTGTTTGAAGCCACTATGCAAAAGTGCATCATGCCAGTTCTGGCATCCGGTGTTTCCTAATAGGCATCTACTTCATCACTCTAAAAAGGGCTAGAATGTGTTCATTTGCTATAAATCTATGTGCTGTCATATTGGCAGTCTAGGCAGAATATACAGGATATCAGGTAATGACAGGACTAGGGGGGAATGGACTAAAGCTGGAGGTGGGGAGATTCAGACTGGATGTGAGGAGGAAGTTGTTCAGCATGAGAGTGATGAGAGCCTGGAATGGGTTTCCCAGGGAGGTGTTTGAGGCCCCATTGCTGGAGGTGTTTCAGGCCAGGCTGGATGAGGCTGTGGGCAGCCTGCTCTAGGGTAGGGTGTCCCTGCCCATGGCAGGGAGGTTGGAACTAGATGATCCTTGTGGTCTCTTCCAACCCTGACTGATTCTATGATTCTAATGTCAAAGAAAACTGAGGCCTGTCAGTACTCTAGACAGGCTCAACATGTGGAATACTTCAAGTACAGGAGCTTGACTCTTGAAGCAAGTAATTCCAGCTCTAGCATAGATTGTTCTACTTACTAATGTTCAGAAAGTGGCAATTAGAAGTCATCTTATCAATTCTCAGTGAATATGAACATCACATCCCAAAATACTTTTGTCATTAAATGTGAAAAAAAAAAGTTTCAGGAGCTTGGCTTTAACTTAAAACAGGTTAAAAAAAGATGAGAGCTTTTAGGCAGTGTAGGAGTGAAAAGAAGAGCTATAACCTCTTGTACCCAAAAGAGGATGGGGTCTCCATTTAGTCTTGAGAAGAGAAGGCTGAGAGGGGATCCGATCAATGTCTGTAAATATCTGAGGGGTGGGTGCCAGGTGGAGGGGGCCAAGCTCTTTTTGGTGGTCTACTGTAAAAAGCCAAGGAGCAGTAGATACAAACTGGAACAGAGAAAGTTTCAGCTCAACATGAGGAGAAACTTATTTACAGTGAGGGAGACAGAGCACTGGAACAGGCTGCCCAGGGGGATTGTGGAGTCTTCTTCTCTGGAGACTTTCAAAACCAACCTGGATGCATTCCTGTGTGGACTACCCTGGGTGGTCCTGCTTTTGACCTCTGGAGGTCCTTTCTAACCTCTAATATTCTGTGATTTTGTGATATAAAGTGATTTCTACATTACAGAGCAACTCATGGTAGAGCCATGTGGGATTTGTTTCTGCACTGCATTTGTGCTAATGGTTTTTGCTTGACTTGCTCAGAGAGAAGAAAAAGAATTATAGTTAGAATTGTGTGGTAGCTTGCACAGGAGGAGGGAGATGACATAGCCATAGACATGACCTCCTGTAATGAAACAGAGCTTTAATGCTTGCAAACCAGCTCAATTTCTTCCTACATTCTTTCAAACTGTCTTTATCAGCAAAATGATGAATTGAAGCCACTACTAGAAATCTTAAAACCCACATTCTCTTGAGGATTTTGTTACAAAGTGAGTGCCAAATTTAGAGGGAAAGATCTAGCTTGCTGCTTCATATACTAAGGTTTCCAGTGAACTGCAACCCAGCACAAGAAGGACATGGAACTGTTTGAGCCAGTCCAGAGGAGGCCACAAAGATGCTCAGAGGGCTCTGAGGACAGGCTACAAGAGTTGGGCCTCCTCAGCCTGGAAAAGAGAAGGCTTCAAGGAGACCTTATAGTAGCCTTCCAATATCTGAAAGGGGCTACTGGAAGGCTGGGGTGGGACTATTGACAAGGTCTTGTAATGACAGGACAAGGTGTAATGAATTTAAATTGTCAGTGGGGAGATTTAAACTGGCTGTTAGGAAGAGATTCTTTACAATGAGGGTGGTGAGACACTGGCACAGGTTGCCCAGGGAGGTTGTGGATGCTTCCTCCCTGGAGGTGTTCAAGGCCAGGTTGGATGAGGCCTTGAGCGACCTGTTCTAGTGGGAGGTGTCCCTGCCTATGGTGGGGGCTTGGAACTAGATGATCTTTGAGGTCACTTCCACCCCCAAACCATTCTATGATTAGTTAATATGATGCAATGTTGACTTCACTGCTGTCATTCTGCTCATTTGCAGCTTTCTCCTGCGTTGCGCAACAGGTTCACAGAGATCTGGTGTCCACAGAGCAATGGCCGTGGTGATCTGATACAGATTGTGAAACACAATCTTCATCCCACATTGTCTCTGAGTGGAATCAGCCATCAAGGTAGGTAATTCTCCTCATGTTGCTGTCCCACATAGCCAAGAAAAAAGTGAATTTGGAGGCTGCTGAATTTTCCTCAGAATTTACACCCCTGTGTCCCTTTTTCTTTTAAGTACATCTCCCTCTGAGGACAGTTATGAAATACTTTTAACTGCTCTCACCTCGTTGTTGATGTTATGTGGTAGACAGAAGGTCGAGGCTGTATTTACTTCTCCATCCAGATGAATTATCCCCAGCCCTTCGGTGCCCAATCTTAGTTTCAATATAAGGTGGTGAAAGGACTGACAATTTTCTTCCAGCAACTTCACTGTTAGTATGTGTGACTTGATTCTCTTTTGTTACTTGAATTTAAGATAGTATCTTAGAACAGCATAGGTATAGACTTGCTTTTCAGTTATCCTGCTTGTTAGGAGATGAGTACCCATCCGTGTTGCTCATACAGAATCACAGAACTAACCAGGTTGGAAAAGACCTTCATCAAGTCCAGCCTATCACCTGTCACCATCTAGTCAACTAAACCGTGCCACCAATGCCACATCCAGTCTCTTTTTAAACACCTCCAGGGATGGCAACTCCACCACCTCCCTGGGCAGCCCATTCCAGTGCCAATCACTCTTGTTGTGAAGAACTTCTTCCTAAGGTCTTCCTAATCCCTAAACCTGCCCTGGCACAGTTTGAAACTGTGTTCCCTCCTTGTGTCAGTGGTTGCCTGAGAGAAGAGACCAACTCCATCCGGCTACAGCCTCCCTTCTGGTAGTTGTAGACAGCAGTGAGGTCTGCCCTGAGTCTCTTCTCCAGGCTCCCTCAGGCTCTCCTCACAGGGCTGTGCTCCAGCCCCCTCACCAGCCTTGGTGCCTTTCTCTGGACACGTTCAAGCATCTCAACATCTTTCTTAAATTAAGGGGCCCAGAACTGGACACAGTACCCAAGGTGTGGCCTAAGCAGTGCTGAGTACAGGGGCAGAAGGACTTCCCTGGTGCTGCTGTCCACACTGTTTCTGATCCAGGCCAGGATGCCATTGGCCTTCTTGGCCACCTGGGCACACTGCTGGCTCATGTTCAGCTGCTGTCAACCAGTACCCTCTGGTCCCTTTCTGCCTGGCTGCTCTCCATTTTTACATCACGGCTGTGCCTTCTTTAGTGATGCTTCTTATACAGCAGTGTAATAGATTTGACCAATAATTATTTGATAACTCCACTGATTTTCTTTTTTTTTCCTGGTCTTTTCAGGGGCAGACATAGCAGAGCTGATGATGGACTTCGTGGAGTGGCTGACTAATCAAGAGTTTGGTCGCCAGTGTATTCTCAGTGTGCGAGATGTGTTGTCGTGGGTTAACTTTATGAATATCATGGTCAGGGATGAAGAGTCAACTTCTGCCAAGGAATACAACCTTCTTTACATTTCTCCAATGATGTCTTTTATCCATGCTGCATGTCTGGTATACATTGATGGAATAGGATCAGGTGAGTCTTCAGTGCTCATTTGGTAGCAGAAAACATGCTGGTATATGTATTAATGTTTTTGAGTGGAGTGCAAGCAGAATGCTTTGTGGCAATGTGGAACTATTATGGGAGACGTTTTCACTCTCATTCAACAACATCCTGTGCTTAATTTGCCTTTTTCGTGTTTCAGTAGTAAGAGTTTGAATAATACAGCAAGCTTAAGTGAATTACAGAATCACAGAATTGTCAGGATTGTAAGGGGTCTCAAGGAGCTTCCAGTTCTAAGCCCCCTGCTGTGGGCAGAGACACCTCATACTAGATCAGGTTACCTAGAGCCACATCCAGCCTGGCCTTAAACACCTCCAGGGGTGGGGCCTCCACCACCTCCCTGGGCAACTCCTTCCAGGCTCTCACCACTCTCATGGTGAAGAACTTCCTCCTCACATCCAGTCTGAATCTCCCCACCTCCATCTTTGCTCCATTCCCCCCAGTCCTGTCACTACATTGATAGCCTAAAAAGTCCCTCCCCAGCTTTTTTGTAGCCCCCCCCTTCAGATACTGGAAGGCACAATAAGGTCACCTCAGAGCCTTCTCCAGGCTGAACAGCCCCAACTCTTTCAGTCTGTCCTCACAGAAGAGGTGCCTCAGCCCTCTGATCGTCTTCATGGCCCTTCTCTGGACATGCTCCAGCATGTCCACGTCCCACTTTATCCTGATGTCTAATCTAAATCTACCCTCCTCTGGGTGTAGGAATAATAATATTACAAAAGGCTAGCAGACAAATCAAGAAAGCAATAAAAGTTTGTCTTGGTTTTGAGTGGTCTGAAAGCTCTTTCACCCCTTCCCAAAGGAGTAAAAGTCTCCACCCTGGATTGGAAGTTTAAATGGAAATGCTATTTACAAATATATAGAGAAACACAAAATGCACATTTCCTATTCAGCCTTGGTCAAGTTCTCAAGTTGCCTTTTCTGAGCTGATAAAGTACTTAATTACATGACCACATATTATTACTGATAAAGTACTTAATTACATGACCACATACACAGATGCTGATATACAGGTTCTCTCCCACCCTGCATATCAGCATCTGTTGTTGCTAACCTGTATCACAAGTGCATCTTTGCATGTTTGGCCCATCTTACAAATGTGAGCTATAGGAATGGGGGAAAATGAAAAGCTGCAAGAAATGTAGAGAAAGAAGGGAAATAAAGGGATCAGAATGGTAGTAAGGATAGAAGAAAGGAGTTTAGAAATAAGGTGTCCTTAATTCTGTTGCAATCAGAACAGTTTGTCCGTGGTAAACAGCACTGGAAGCACCGACAAGTAAGATCACAAACGTGAAATACAGAATAGAATCAACCAGGTTGGAAGAGACCTCCAAGTTCATCCAGTCCAACCTAGCACCCAGCCCTATCCAGTCAACTAGACCATGGCACTAAGTGCCTCACCCAGTCTTTTCCTGAACACCCCCAGGGATGGTGACTCCACCACCTCCCTGGGCAGCCCATTCCAATGGCAAATCACTCTCTCTGTGAAGAACTTAATCGTAACATCCAGCCTGTACTTCCCCCAGCACAACTTGAGGCAGAATATGGCATAAAAGTACATCTGTGAAGTAACTGAGTTCCTTAGTGGTAAGCTGAACTTGTCTGGCTGTGTTTGTGCTTCAGCACTTTTAACTTCTGTAACTACAGGTACAACGTCCTCCTCAGCTGATACAGCTTTATTAGCGCGAGAGAAATGCCTGACGTTCCTGTCTGAGAAACTGAGTCAGTTCCTTGAGCTGACTGATTTTCAGAAGAATGAACTTAAGATTTATGACAGAAGAAAGGAGAAAGAGTTTGTGTGGATGGATAACTTTATGGGAATCCACCCCTTTTTTATTCCACGAGGTAAGTGGGAGTGGGTAGATATTTATTCTGTGCGTTTTATTCCCAACAGTTCTGTTACTCACTAAATCTTACAGAGGACACCTGAACCATAACAGAACAATTTATAGTTTGTTCTCTCTTAGAAAAATGCCTTTTCTGCTTCCATGTGTGTTGATAGCAATTATTAAGGAGACACATCTCTTAATTGCTTGCTTTCTTGAAATTTCTGGTTAATGACCTAATTTTAATAGACTTTTTTGGTGATAATAAAACTTCTCTGAATTGTATTTTCTGTCACTTTGCATAGTCAGAATGTGTGGTAGCTTCCACTAACTACAGGTACAGCTCATCCTGGCCCTTCAGTGAAGGGAAGCAAGAGTTCTGAGTACAGTGCTGAACAGAATGGAGACTAATGTCTCCTTGTCTCCTCCTCTGCCTTGTCATTGTCTCTCAAAGATTCACTGCAGTTGTTTCAAAACTGTTGAATTCTTGCATTTCAGTTATTCCTGTAACAAATTAATTCAGATAAAACTATAAAAATACTGATTTCTACCCTTAAAATACAATGATGGGATTAAAAAGTGATGCCTTTGAGCTTTCTAGTTTGGCTGGTCGGGTTTTAGCACATGGAATTGCATTCCTAATGCTGTATTAATTGTTCATGTTTGAGCACTTTGATATTTTTGGATTGTGTTGTCATGCATAAAATTACCCAAGGTAGTGCTTTTTAGGAAGCTGATTAGTTTCTCTATGCTAATTAGATCACAAAAGGGAGGATCTCTTTTATACTAAACAGGTATCAAGATGTGTGAGAGAAACTGGTAATTCATATCGTGTATACCTGAGCAATTCTGTGTTACAGAGTTTGAGGAGTGATGCCCCCATGAGCTCTGCTGGCTAGAATTTGGCAGACAAGCTGTTTTCTCTCCTTGCTTTGTGTTACAACAACACTAAAGAAAGTATGTGCCTAGCAGTGCACTTTAATTGAAGTACTGTTCCTTCATAGAGCTGGCAGTGTACAGCACAGATTGATGTGGTGTTCAGCGTCGTGGCTGAATTGTATCGTTCAGTGCTAAATGCTGCTGCTTTTGAGTTTTAGATCCAGGTGTCTGAAGTCCAAGGACTGATAACACAGCTTTCCAAATCTCTAGTGCAAGTCCTGAACTAGGATGTGTCAAAGTTTCACGGTGAACACGTTGTATATTCCTGTGCTTTTTTGCACAATTCCACATCAGTATCTGGAGGCAGGCTGAGGCGTGGCTGTGGGTCACAAGCAAAGGCTCTCTGCCTGCTCTCTGAGAATGGGAACTTGCTGTGATGAGATCAGCAATTGAAAGGCAGAAAGAACTTGTACAGAAGCACACTGTCAACAGCTCCAGCCTGAATGTTCTGGTTTAATTGTACTCTGATTTACCTTTCTTTTTTGGTTTAGGCCCCATTCTCCAGAGGAGCAACGTTACTGATTACGCTTTAAATGCTGGCACTACAGCAGTGAATGCACAAAGACTGTTAAGAGCCCTACAGCTGAACAAACCTATTTTGTTGGAGGGGTCACCAGGAGTGGGCAAGACCAGCTTGGTTGCTGCCCTGGCAAAAGCCTCAGGAAACTATCTCGTTCGAATCAACCTATCTGAGCAAACGGTAGAAGAAAATGCTCGCTTTGTAACTTGGTGTTTATGGCAGGGGGGAGGTTTGGTTGAGCTTCAGAAGTGTGCTTTTTAGCTTTGGCACCGAGTCTGAAATGTCAGTTTTTCTTTCTTGGTCTCAAGATAAAACTAAATGAGGAGGGGGAAGCAGAAGGAGCAGAGAGCTGTGGGCGAATGCCAGTTCCCAGATTTTTCTGTTCTTTTCAAGTGAAGACATGCACAGCTCTGTCTGCTGTGCTTTTCTTGGCTTCTCTAAAGTTACTTGGAAACAGTTTTATGGCTTTTTAGCTTTTCTGCTACAATTTAACTTTTTGTTGGTCAGTATAAGCAGCTGGTCACTGGAGTCCTATCAGGGAAAAGCTTTTAGCATCTTGTAATTACTGATATATTTTTTTCCCATAGAGCTACTTCACAAATGTGAATAAGATCTGAAAAGACTGTTTATGAACATCTGTGTTTTGTAATTTCCACCATCCCCCTCAACCTCACCTTTCTTTTCTCCTAAAGGATGTGACAGACTTGTTTGGGGCAGACTTGCCTGTTGAAGGTGGGAAGGGAGGAGAATTTGCCTGGCGTGATGGGCCACTACTAGCAGCATTAAAAGCTGGTCACTGGATTGTGTTAGATGAGGTAAGTTAAGGTTTAGGGCACAAATAAACTGGAATGCAAGAGTGGTGATTTGGCTAAATACTTTCAAAGGCTAATGAATAAAATTAACCATAGAATCAGTCGGGGTTGGAAGGGACCACAAGGATCATCTAGTTCCAACCTCCCTGCCATGGCCAGGGACACCCTACCCTAGAGCAGGCTGCCCACAGCCTCATCCAGCCTGGCCTTAAATACCTCCAGGGATGGGGCCTTAGCCACCTCCCTGGGCAACTCATTCCAGGCTCTCACCACTCTCATGGTGAACAACTTCCTCGTCACATCCAGTCTGAATCTCCCCACCTCCAGCTTTGCTCCATGCCTCCCAGTCCTGTAACTCCCTGATATCCTAAAAAGTCCCTCCCCAGCTTTTTTGTAGGCCCTCTTCAGATACTGGAAGTTTTGCTTACTTTTGCTTACTTTTTGCTTAATTTTTCTTACTTTGTCACGTGTGCACCTAGTGCTGTATTAAAAACAGACCTTCCAATTCAGAAAATTCATTTCCCTCTGTGAAGTCACTGCCCAGTGGCCCTCTATAGAGGGTGTAAAAGACAGGCTTTGACTAGGCCTCCTTTAGACAAGAGAACAAAGGTTGAATCTCAACCTGTATTACTGCTTAAAGCTGAGGGTAGGTTTGATTTACATTTGAAAGGTTTTAGGAAGAGTGTCAGCAGAGGTTTTGGTACACATGCTCCTCTATGGGTATAATTTCACTGAACAGGAGGCATTTTGCTGGGACTAACACACTGCATTGGGTACTGATTGAATTGAGATGAGGAAGAATTCCATCTTCCTAATACTAGCTGTCCTGCCCCCAGAGCTTTGTTCATGTACCATGTAGCAAGTGCTTTCACAGTCTCACAGTATCATCGGGGTTGGAAGAGACCTCACAGATCATCAAGTCCAACTCCTCACCACAGAGCTCAAGGCTAGACCATGGCACCAAGTGCCACGTCCAGTCCTGCCTTGAACAGCTCCAGGGACGGCGACTCCACCACCTCCCTGGGCAGCCCATTCCAGTGTCCAATGACTCTCTCAGTGAAGAACTTTCTCCTCACCTCGAGCCTAAATTTCCCCTGGCGTAGCTTGAGGCTGTGTCCTCTCGTTCTGGCGCTGGCCATCTGAGAGAAGACAGCAACCTCCCCCTGGCTACAACCACCCCTCAGGTAGTTGTAGACAGCAATGAGGTCACCCCTGAGCCTCCTCTTCTCCAGGCTAAACAATCCCAGCTCCCTCAGCCTCTCCTTGTAGGGCTGTGCTCGAGGCCTCTCCCCAGCCTCGTCGCCCTTCTCTGGACACGCTCAAGCATCTCAATGTCCCTCTTAAACTGGGGGGCCCAGAACTGAACACAGTATATATACATAAAGCTCACTTCTTTGCAATGGAAATGACCACTATCTTTAAATAACCCAAACTGTCTTTGTTTAAAATACAAGAAAACAAAGAAGCCACTCTGAATGTTAAAAGTGTATGAGCAGAAAGTCAGAAGAAACATCCTGAACATGCAGATTTTGCAGTGGAGAAGAGCTTTGTTATCATGGTGAAAACACAGTGCAGCTACCAAGTGCACATAAGGAAAAGTGTTAGTGGCTCCAGTTTAGCTGGAGGTAATTCTGGGCCCCTCAGTTTAAGAAAGATGCTCAAACAAGTCCAGAGAAGGGCAGCAAGGCTGGTGAAGGGACTTGAGCACAGCCCCGTGAGGAGAGGCTGAGGGAGCTGGGGTTGTTTATCCTGGAGAAGAGAAGGCTCAGGGCAGACCTTACTGCTATCTACAGCTACCTGAAAGGAGGTGATAGCCAGTTGGGGGTTGGTCTCTTCTCCCAGGCACCCAGTGACAGAAGGGGGGACACAGTCTCAAGCTACGCCAGGGGAGGTTTAGGCTGGATGTTAGGAAGAAGTTCGTCACAGCAAGAGTGATTGGCATTGGAATGAGCTGCCCAGGGAGGCAGTGGAGTTACCATCTCTGGAAGTGTTTAAAAAGAGACTGGATGTGGCACTTGATGCCATAGTTTCGTTATTTAGAAGGTTTTGGGTGATAGGTTGGACTTGATGATCTCTAAGGTCATTTCCAACCTGATTCTGTGTGATTCTATACTAACATGCAGTGCTAGGTCAGGAAAGATATTTAGTTTTACTACCTTCTGTAATTATTAAGCAAAAGTGTTTTGGTGAGCAATAATAATTGTATTCTTATTTCTCTCCTCAGCTGAATCTGGCTTCTCAGTCTGTCTTGGAAGGACTAAATGCATGCTTTGACCACAGAGCAGAGATTTATGTTCCAGAACTGGGAATGAATTTTCACGTACAGCACAAGACAACTAAGATTTTTGGATGCCAGAATCCATATAGACAAGGAGGTGGAAGAAAGGGTCTGCCCAAGTCCTTTCTTAATAGATTTACACAGGCAAGCTTTATTGTTTGGTTTAAACTACATTATGATCCTGTCCTGTAGTTTTCTGACTACATCAATACTTGGCCTGCTCTTGATTCTACAGGTGTATGTTGATCCACTGTCAGCAGAGGATATGGAGTTTATTGGGAATACTCTGTTCCCTGCAATTGACAAAAGCATTATTGCTAAAATGGTTGCTTTCAACAACAAGGTAAATAAATCTTTCATTTCTTTCTGGGTAGAAGGAGGCAGAATGCAGTAAGATTAACAAATAAATTAAGTCTAAGATCATAATTTTGAAGCATTTTTATAGAGAAGTGTGTTGGTGGGGAAAAAAAACAGAAATTAAAAAGAGTACCAGTAAAACCCACTTGAATTCTTGGTACCACTGCAGTCAGATACTTGGTTGTTGGCTGAAGAGGTGTTGCTTTTCACATGAGATAAAATACCTACATTCAGGTAGCGACAGGACATAGGGGAATGGAGCAAAGTTGGAGGTGGGGAGATGCAGATTGGCCATGAGGAGGAAGTTCTTCACCATGAGAGTGGTGAGAGCCTGGGATGGGTGGCCCAGAGAGGTGGTTGAGGCCTTCTTATCTGCCCTAGGCAGAAAAATCTAAAAATCTTAAAAGAAGTAAATGGGTTAAAAAAGCCTTTTTTAATGCTGCTTTTTCCAGATTGACAAAGAAGTAATGGCTGAAAAAAAGTGGGGACAGAAAGGTGGACCCTGGGAGTTCAACTTACGTGACCTTTTCCGCTGGTGCCAACTCATGCTGGTTGACCAGTCACCAGGATGTTATGACCCAGGCCAGCATGTGTTTTTGGTATATGGAGAAAGAATGAGAACCAGGGAAGACAAAGAGAAGGTGAGCTGTGTGTTCTCTTCTTCCTTGTCCTCCAGATTGTATTTCTAGAAATACAGAGGTAAATTTGAAGCTGCCTGGAAAATCATTCATAGACATTAGCTGTTACCAAAAAAATTTGTTTGAGGTTTGAAGGTTTTAGCTTTGATTCCTGCTCCCCTTTGTCATTTAAAGTAGCCATTGAATTGCAAACTACTAATAAAAGCAGAAAGCTGGTGTAAATGAGGGCAAGCAGAGTTAGAAAGGAGTTAAACAGAACAAAATATGATATTTTTGTGGGATTCTATATTACATAACAGTGTTTTCATGGAAGTGGCATGGTGTAGATGCATAGTTGTGAGGAAGAATACAGGGAGCACAGAAATAATTCTGTGATATGATTAAAAAAGCATTTGTGTCAGTAGAACCAAGCAAAAGTGATGTCCTACAGTTCTAAATTGTTCTAGCTTTAGTATTTTGTTTAATTGCCTTATCTGTCACTTATCTGCCTGTCAAATTGCTCCCCTCATTATGTTAAACACACTGCTTAAGGTTCCTCTAATAAAACAAACCTGCTGCAGTTGTCATTCCAACTTTGCCACCTATTTATCCCTCTCGTACCTAGAAATCCTTTGCTTGTCTTTACTTTCTCAATGTGGAAATTGTGGCAGAAGTCAAATGCACCCTCAGCAAGGTCACCAATGACACCGAGCTGCTGTGGTGCTGCTGACATGCTGGAGAGAAGGGATCCATCCAGAGGGCCCTTGACAGGCTGCAGAGATGTGCCCATGCCAACATTATGAGGTTCAACAAGACCACGTGCAAGGTCCTACACCTGGGTCGAGGCAATCCCAAGCACCAATATAGGCTGGACAGGGACTAGCTTGAAAGCAGCCCTGAGAAGAGGGACTTGGGGGTGCTGGTGCATGAGAAGCTCAATGAGAGCCAGCAGTGTGCATTTGCAGCCCAGAGAGCAAACCAGAGCCTGGGCTGCATCAAGAGAAGTGTGGCCAGCAGGTCGAGGGAGGTGATTCTCCTCCTCTACTCCACTCTGGTGAGATCCCACCTTGGGTATTGCATCCAGTTCTGGAGCCACTATTACAGGAAAGATCTGGAGGTACTGGAAGATGTCCAGAGAAGGGTCAGGAGGATGATCAGAGGGCTGGAGCTCCTCTGCTATGAAGATGGTTTGAGAGAGTTGGGTCTGTTCAGTTTGGAGAAGAGAAGGCTCTAAGGAGCCTTGCAGCTTGTGAAAGGGGCCTACAGGAAAGCTGAGGAGAGACTTTTTAGGATGTCAGGTAGTAATAGGACAGGGGGAAATGGAGCAGAACTAGAAGTGGGTAGATTCAGACTGGATGTTAGGAAGAAGTTCTTCCCCATGAGGGTGGTGAGACACTGGAACAGATTTCCCAGGGAGATGGTGGAAGCCTCATCTCTGGAGCTTTTAAGGCCAGGCTGGATGTGGCAATGAGCAACCTGATCTAATGTGAGGTGTCCCTGCCCCTAGAGGTCCCTTCAGCCCTGACAGTTCTATGATTCTATTAAGTTAAAAGTCAGTCAGATTATAAGACTAAAGTTTCCGACTGGATATTTTCCTCATGATTTTACCTTCCTCTTCTGTAGTAGTATTATATTTGTGTGTGTTGTGAAAGAGCTTATGCAGTGAGTACTTCATAGTATTTCAAGTCAGAGGAAAGCATGCTTAATGAAGAGGTTGCTGTGGGCAGCTCACACTCACTGCTATTGCTTACTGCCCTTGGAACAAATTACCCTTGTGATTAAACTGTTAGTTACTGTCATACTGCTGTGGAGCTGAGAGGGAAGCCTACCTTAGGAGTAAATTTTTCGAGCCATGGAAAACTCAGGACTGACAACTCTTTTGTTTCCTTCAACTCTTTTAGGTTATATCCATATTTAGAGACATTTTTGGCCAGGAAGCTGAAGTGTATATGGGAACCAGAGAGTTTCACATCACTCCATATAACGTTCAGGTAAGTTGTTGACAAGAGGTTTTGTCATTGGAGAGTAAAGGAAGCAACTTAGAGAGCTGAGAATAGAATAGAATAGAATAGAATAGAATCAACCAGGTTGGAAGAGACCTCCAAGATCATCCAGTCCAATCTATCACCCAGCCCTATCCAGTCCCATTTGCCTCTGAGTTATTCACCCATGTGTGTCTTATCCCTTCCAGATCGGTTACTCAGTTCTTTCTCGGGGCAACTACATTCCTCGTCCTGGCAGAAACCTCTTACTTTTGCATCATTCACTACAGTCCCTCGAGTCCATAATGAAGTGTGTGCACATGAGCTGGATGGTCATCCTAGTGGGCCCAGCAGCTGTTGGCAAAACCAGCCTCGTTGAGCTGCTGGCCCATCTGACTGGCCATCGACTCAAAATCATGGCAATGAACAGTGCAATGGATACCACCGAGCTCCTGGGTGGATTTGAACAGGTAAATACTGTTGTGGTAGCCTGGCACCGTTTCTTCTTCCTGCCTAACAGTGGCATCTTGGTGTTTAAACCCCAAATGCAGGCACCACAGTTCTTCTGAAGGAACTAATTTTCTAATGTTTGCAGGTTGATATCAATAGGCCGTGGCAGCAGCTCTTGGAAAAAGCAGGGAATGCTGTGAGCACCCTGGTAAGGGACAGTCTTCTCCTGACAGAAATTTGTGCAGATGATGCTGAAGTTGTGCTGCGTGCTTGGAGCAGTTTCATCCTGAACTACAAACCCAAATCTCTGGGTGAAGGAGGCAGAAGCGTTACGGCTGAATTAGTGAGCAAACTGGAGGGAATACTTGTGCTTACCCAGCGACTGAACAACAAAATCAATTCTTACTCGAAGGCAGGTAGGTGTAGTGGACACTTTGGAATAAGACTGTGTGTTTCTCTGAAGAAAGTAAGAGTAATCTGGAGATGTGCATTGAAAACTCGAGGAAAGTTTGGGATTTTTTTTATAGGTGTTTGTATATTGCTTCATCCTTACAGGCCAGATCCTGAGGAATCACAGAATGATAGAATGGTTTGGGTTGGAAGGGACCTCCAAATGTCATCTAGTCCAACCCCCTTGCATTGAGCAGGGACATCCTCCGCTAGATCAGGTTGCCCAGAGCCTTGTCGAGCCTGACCTTGAATATCTCAGGGTTGAGGCCTCAACTGCCTCCCTGGGTAACCCGTTCCATTGTTCCACCATCTTCATGGTGTCAAGAACTTGTTCCTAACATCCAATCTAAATCTGATTTTCTCTAATTTCAAACCATTGCCCCTCATCCTATCACTGCAGGCCTTCATAAACAGTCCCTCACCAGCCTTCTTGTAAGCCTCCTTCAGGTACTGGAAGTTACATTGGTGATGGTTCTTCAGGTTTATTTTTTGTGTAGTTACCACCTGGTAGTAATGAGTAGTCCACAGACATTCTCCCATACTGAACTACTCAACGTAGGATGCAATAAAGCTCTTATTTTGTATCCCTAGGAAAGGGAATTTGGATATTCTGGTCTTGCATTTGTTCTCTGAAGCACTGATCAGGCAAGCTTTACGAAAGGCAGCATAATAATGTATGGGCTGGTTTTATTTCTTGGTTTTAAAAACATTATTAAATATGGTATTAATATCCATCAAACTTTGTATAACAGGGGAGCAGGGATGGAGGAAAGAGTCTGTTCAGTAAGAAGAGTGTCAGTCTAGTTTATATTTCTCTGTGCTTGCAAATGCTCCCTCTGTCCTCGTGGATTTTGCCTGTGGGGGTCTACTTGAAGAGTTGAAACCTCTGTTATGTTCTCTCACAAACTAGGAGGCATACATGTTTATTAACAGCACAACTACTATTTTTCTTGGTAGTAGCAGGAAACTAACTCAGTGATGTAAGTCTTGATGTAAGATACACTTCCTTGCAGAGTTTGCTCAGCTGGTAGAAGAGTTCCGGCGTTTCAAGCTGCAGCAGGCCCAGGCTGCTGACCGTAACAGCAATGGCACTTTTGAGTGGGTGGATGGGATGCTGGTTCAGGCCCTGCAGTCTGGAGACTGGCTGCTGATGGACAATGTTAACTTCTGCAAGTAAGACATTTCGGTAGTCTCATACTGCATGGTTCAGAGCTGAATTGTTTGTATTTGGAAACGATACACAGGAGCAGTAACTTTTCTGGAGGAGTATCTTCTTTCTTAGCTTAACAGTTGATAGTTTTCCTGTTACCTAAAAATCTAATTAGCTGTTTGGCTTTTTGCTCAAGACTGATATCATCTTGGTTTCAGGCTAGAAAGGAATCAAACTGTTGCCTTCTTATAACCATAGCAATTTCTTTTCAATGTAGCCCTTCTGTGCTGGATCGTTTGAATGCCCTACTCGAACCAGGAGGTGTTCTTACCATGAGCGAGAGAGGTGTGATAGATGGCACAATTCCTACAATAGCTCCTCATCCAAACTTCAGGTACTTTGCATTTCTACCCTTGTGGTTTTTTTTTCCTCACTTGTTTTTTTATAGTAGATTTAAGGGAAAAAAATGTTAGCAATGAGTCAGTCTCTTGGTATTTTGAATGCTGTTCAGTTTGCCTTGTGCTGTATTGACACCGCCTGTCTGGCAAGGAGGAAAACTGCACTGTAAGAAGCATCTGACAGAGAGTTTGAGAAGCTTGGCTTTCTATCTCTGTTGCAGCACAGACCAGTACACTGCAAAAATCATAGCAATGTACCTCTCTGCCTTTATTCTGCATTTCTAATTTAGGATTTCAGAACTCCTTGTGGCTCACTGTACAGGAGTTGAGGATAGGTCTGCTGAGGGTGGTGAAGTAGTCAAATACTTCGGTAATGAAAGCTGCTATATGGACATAATTGTTTTCTGCCCAGCTTTTTCCACATTACCCACAAATCTGAGTTTCCCACAGTGCCAGAAGATGAAAAGCTCCCCCGAGAAAACCCCAAGGTCCAGAAACCCTCAGAACCAAACAGACAGTCTGTGTTTTCTCAGACCTGAAGTATTCTCTGAGGGAGATGGGAGGAGCATATGCAGACTGTTCTGTATAATTCCTACCTCTTATAAGTTGATTAAAAGGATATTGGGACTAATATGCTCTGGTTCCTCTGATTTGGAAACAAGGACTTTTCAGGAACGAGTTTTGCTGCATTCTGTCTCGGAAGTTTTTTCTTCTCCTTGCCTCTAAGAGATGCCTGCTTAGCAGTAGGATGTTGAATACTTTGCTTTTTAAATAGCACAGATTTGTCTGAAGCTGTAGCTAAGACCTTTAAAAGTCTTCTTTATAGCTCAGAGGCATAGTTTGACTTTTTTTTTCGCTAAGTAGGCAAATGGTGAAATCGACATAGCTGTGATATAACTGAGTTTAAAATCCTGCACTATATCTGTGGCTAATTTCAAAATATAATCATTCATACAGAGTTCTCATTTAAATGCAGTAGATGTCTCTGGCTTTCTAGATAGAAGTGTCCCTGTTTGTGTAAAGAATAATTTACTTCATGGAAGAGCACATTTGGTGGTTCCAGAGTGATAGTTTAAAGCCCTGAGTTACGTCTTAAGAATGTTAGATGGATTGGATGGTTGTTGTATGTCCCTTCTGTTCTGTGTCCCAGCTGAGCTATTCTGATATCCAACAGGCTTTTCCTTTCCATGGATCCAGTTCATGGGGAGATATCCAGAGCCATGCGGAACCGTGGGATTGAAATCTACATTCCTGGGGAGAATGATGGAAGTGTATTGGACAATCTGGATTTGAAGTTGCTCCTTCATGGTTTGGGTTTAGTGGGAGACAGTGTCTGTGATGCACTTGTGGCTGTGCATTCAGAAACCAAGGCAGCAATAGCAGGTAAAAACAAAAAGTCTGTTCAGAATTTGTTAACAACCTGAGCTCAGAGGAAGTGCCACCTCAACACGAGGTGAAACTTGTTTACTGTAAGGATCAGAAGGCCCTGGAACAGGCTCTGCAGAGAGTCTGCTTCTCTGGAGACTTTCAAGCCCTGCCTGTGCCAGATGATAAGGTCCTGCTCTGGTCTAGAGGTTGGACTTGAAGATCTCCATAGATCACTTCCAACCCCTAACATCCTGTGAACTGCGTTTGAAATCACTCTTTAGTACAAAAGCTTGGTTGTTTTATGCCCCTACATAAGTAAAGGCATAGAACTACAGTCTCTGCTTGGCTAGTGGCAATAAGAGGAGCACAAGTGCTGCAGTGGGGACTAAAGCTTGTTTTATGCCATACAATCAAGTTCTTTTGGGTTAGGTTGGGTTTTTTTTTCATTCTCAGTAAGAGAACTGATGGTAGCTGGAGTGCTTTGTAAAGAGATATCAGATGCTGGCAAGTGTCACTTGTCTGGCTACAGGGAAGTGTTGTGGTTTGCATTTGCCACCCACAAATTGGAAATTCTACCCTCTGGAGTAAATTTACTACATGTACTCAGAACTTTGGAAGTCAAATGAAATCATTACTTACAAAAGTAGACTGAATATAAAGATCTAAAAGGAATTAAGCATGTCTAAGGTATATTTACATATATTTACAGTTCAACAGCAGCACAAAGCCACCCCCCTATACCTGACAGAGGTCCAGAGAGGCGATTTGCAGCCAGCACACTGTTTCTGCCTCCCACCATGTACTTATCCAAACCCAAACAAGATCAGTCAGGCAGAGCAGAGAAACCAGAAGCAAGCAGGAGGCAGCCAGAGACAGAGAAAACCAAGCTTGTGCTGCAAAATACAGGAGATTCAGCAGGCCAGTGGAATTAGATAAACTTACCTTGCATCATTCTCTGTCCAATCTCTAAAAGTTTTTATCCCTTAGATTTGAATTCTCTGGAACAATCAGGCATAGCCTTAAAACTGTAACAGGAAGGCAGAATCTTCTAAGGGGAAACTGCAATAAAGGGTTTTCAGAGTTGTTCTTTGGAGCAAGATGGCACTGAATCTCATTCATCTTAGCTTCTTGATACCTTTTTTTTTTTTTCCATCTTGACAAATTTTCTTCTCTTGGCAAGAACCCTTTCAATTTTCAGGACCCAGTAGGATGAATTTGGTTTGGATCTAAACTTGATGTTTATCCTGAAATTGTTGAGGGGCTGACAATTGCTAAACATTCATATCATCCTAAGTGCTGTGTATCTTTCAGGTTCTGTGTCATCTTTGTCACCTATGCTTCAGGCTGCTGTGTTAATTGTGCAGCAGATGCAAAGAGGCCTTGGATTAGCAAAGTCTTTTCACAGAGCCTGTTGGGAAGTTTATGGTCGCTCACAACAACTGCAGATTAACCAAAAGGTAACAGTCCTTTATTTGAAAGCTTTTCTTATATCATGCTCGTATGAAACACTGGAACAAGTTGCCCAGGGAGGTTGTGGCTGCTCCCTCCCTGGAGGTGTTCAAGGCCAGGCTGGATGAGGCCTTGAGCAACTTGTTCTGGTGGAAGGTGTCCCTGCCTGAGGAAGCTGGGGGTGTGCAGCCTGGAGAAGAAGATCTCATTGCTCTCTAACAACTACCTGAAAGGAGGTCGTAGCCAGGTGGGGGTTGGTCTCTTCTCCCAGGCAACCAGTGACAGAATGAGGGGACACAGTCTCAAGGTGTACCAGGGGAGATTTAAGCTGGATGTTAGGAAGAAGTTCTTCACAGAGAGAGTGATTGGCATTGGAATGGGCTGCCCAGGGAGATGCTGGAATCCTTGTCCCTGGAGGTGTTTAAAAGGACCCTGGATGAGGCACTTGGTGCCGTGGTTTAGTTAATTAGGTGTTAGGTGACAGGTTGGACTTGATGATCTTGAAAGACTGATTAATTCTGTGATTCTGTGATCTAAACTCTTACAGAATATAGTTACCTTATTGAGAGTAGAAATGAAGTAAGCAGCACAGCAAAGCCAAGCAGCAGCCAGAGCAGCAGTGGTGGGAGACATAGCAGTGAGCAGCAGGAGTGAGAAAGACAAATACAAGCTGTGCTTCCAGATATAAAGTTTCCAATGCTCCAATGTATGTTAACTTTTCTACTTGTGGAATTGCATGGCCTATCCCTGGTGTGTTATCTTTTCCACACAGAGTATTTGTCTGTTCCTAATTTTTTTATAAGATACCTAGCTCAAATAGCTACAAGTTTATAATGATTTCAGCATAAATACATGTAATTAAAGAGTTCTCTGAGATACATGCTTAAATATGGTACTAAACTGCTTTTTGATGTTTGTTGTAGCTTGTGTTAGAAGTGGTTACAAAGCATACCTCAACTCTGGCTTCCCATGAAACGTGGGGTGACTCCTTGCTAGCAATGGGACTGTGGCCAGACTCCCTACCTACAGGTCTGCTTGCAGCTGAAGATTCACTTCTTTCTACAGTCCAGAGTGAGGCACAGATCCTAATGTATTGTCTGAATAGACTCAACCTGAAAAACTGCAGGTAGGCAAGAAACATTTTTTTCTGTCTAATAAATGAAAAAGAAAAGATATGTGAACTACTGTAGGTGTTCCTCTTTTCCCTGCAAAACTGTGTCTCTAGCAGATTGTGCTGGTAGAAATTGCCATTGTCACACTCTAGCTGAGGCTTCTGCTGCCCTTCCATTCACAGAATTACAGAATATTAGGATTTGGAAATGACCTCGAAAGCTCATCCAGTCCAACCTCCCTGCCAGAGCAGCAGCACCTAGAGCAGAGCACACAGGAACACATCCAGGCAGCTCTTGAATATCTCTAGAGAGGGAAACTCCACAACCCCCCTGGGCAGCCTCTCCCAGTATTCTGTCACCTTCACCAGGAAAACATTTTCCTCCTGTTTCCATGGAACTTCCTATGCCTCAGCTTCTGCCCATTGCCCCTTGTCCTGTAACTGGGCATCACCCAGCAGAGCCTGACTCCAGCCTCTTGGCACTCACCCTGCACATCTTTATCAACATTAATGAGGTCCCCCCTCAGGTTCCTCCTCTCCCAGCAGCACATCCCCAGCTCCCTCAGGCTCTCCTCCTAAGGAAGATCTTCCACTCCCTTCAGCATTTTTGTGGCTCTGCACTGGACTCTCAAGCAATTCTCTGAGGTCCTTCTTGAACTGAGTGGCCGAGAACTGGACACAATATTCCAGATGCAGCCTCAGCAGGGCAGAGTAGAGGGCAAGGAGAACCAATCTTGACCTACTAAGCACTGCCCTTCCAGTCCACCCCAGAATGGCCTTGGCCTTCTTGGCCACCAGAGCACATTGCTGCCACATAATTCAACCTGTCATCCACTAGGATCCCCAGGTCTTTTTCCCTTTCACTGCTCTCCAGCAGGTCAGTCCCCAGCCTGTACTGATACATTAACAGCTGTAAATGCAAGTTTAATTATCCACTGGCTTATTCTTCAGTCCAAAATACTTTACCCTATTCAGCCTTTAAGTACATTGAGTTGAGTTTAGGAGTAGGTGTTTACACGATAGTAGGAGCCTCAAAAATGTTTTCCTTCAATTTCTTTCTGACCTTTTAAAAAAAATCAGTGTTTAATTAATTTTAAATACAACAATGATTCTCTGTACTTCCTGCCTTCATGTAACACTTCTTTCTTTGACTTTTCTCATCTCACCTTTTCCTGTCATTCTGGTGAAATGCTGTGCATGTTCAGTTGTGGCACTGCAGTAATTCTTGGCAACAGTGAGTTAGTTCCTAATAGTAGATATTCCCAACTGGTTTGAAGTTGGAAACTGGCTTCAAAGGCAAGAGGAGAGATAATTGCATTGCTGCCTTCTTGCCTAAAGATGGTTGTTTGCTGATCAGTAGCTTCACAGGCAGAATACATTTTTCCCTGGAGCTGCCAGTTCAAGCCTTTGATTTCTGGAATTTCTGGACTTCTTTGTGTTTCAGGACATTACCACTGACTCTGCAAGATCTGCAGAAAGTTATGCAGTCCACTAATCCTGAAAGTCTCAAATTCAATGCTATTGAGATAGATGCCAACTGGATGGATAAAATGGAAAGCCTTCAGGCTTCAGTGAAGTTGTTCACAGAAAAGGCAACCAATCAAGACTGGATACTGAGAGTTAAATGGCTTAACTCCTTAGCCAAAAATCTGCCACAAGTGCTTGGTATGTGATCATTTAAATTTCTCTTAGGCAATGATTGATTGTATTTTGGTGAAAACATTCAGATCACTTGAATGGTTTGGAAGCTCTCAACTACCCACATTAAATTAAAGGCATTGAGGCTGCAGGGAGATGCAGAAACAGATTGTACATGTTAGAGATAACAAGAGACTTTGGGCTAAACTTCATTGCCTTGGGAAAGTTGGTTGAGGGATTTGGGAGCAAAAGTGGTGCTCTCCTCTATCCCCCCCAGTTGTGGAGAGTGATGAAAGAATAAGCAGATTAATGTCTGTCTCTAAGCCTGGTGAATCTGACAAGATTTTGGGTTCTTCAATCGTGGATTGATTGACAGGACACCAGACCTGCTGGCAACAGGTAGGAAAGGATCCAGCCTGGGAGCTAGAAGGACTCATTGAAAGAGCTTTAAACTAGATTGAAAGGGGGAAGGGCACAAAACAAGGCTTGCTAGAAACAAGCCTGAGGGCAGCACAACAATATTTAAAAGGATGGTGTGCTAGCAAGGTCTGCTGTTTCAGTGTAGGTAGGGAATGGAGATCCATGTGGCAGGGAGAGGAAAATAGATGTACTGAGAGGGTGATTTGGTGCTCATGGATTTTCACAAGCTGTATGTTTAATAGCATACATGAAGTACCACCAGTTGAACTCTTCACCGGATTTATCTCCTTGGCCATGATCTTCTGACTGCTTTTAAGACTTCCTGGAGCTACTACCAAAAAAGTGCAGCCGGCATGTCTAGAGTGTGTGGACAAATGAGCTTCAGGCTGCTTGTGCTAGCTCAGTTAAGTTCTTCCTTACTTGTATGAAATGCTCTTTTATACCTATGTTCTGTCCCCTTCACCTACAGACCCAGTGAGGATTCAGCTGGAAGCCGGTGCTGTAGCCCTTGGGAGTTTCTATGCCAGTCCCCTCTCATCTGGAGTCAGTAACATGATGAAGTTGCTACAGCCAACTATGACAGGTACTTAGGAAAAAAAAATACATATCTACAAGACATTGGTGCTTCTTTTATTTGTTCTCTGAACACACTGCAACCCTTCTTGGGGAATGTGTGTAACAGAACAAAGGCTAAATTCTAGCTATATGTTGCATTTATTGCCAAAGAAGTAACAACAAAGCCATTCCTGCTGTCTAGAACTGCAAATGCAGCAGTTAAGTGCAGTCATCCTAAGCAAATTGAGTGCTGCGACTACAAATCCTATGTGTGTATCTCTGTACACTCAGAGTTCAGTGATGTCCTTTAAGAGTGATGCATATATGAACTGGTTTTCTGATGGGATACTTTAGACATCCTGGTTTTTCTCAGCATTTCTTGTGTTGGCCCATCTGTAACCCATGTTGAGGCCTGCAGTGTTCCCTCAGTGTTTTACAGGGATCTCAGGCCTGTGGTTTTCCCTTCCAAGCTTGTTAGGTGCATGAGAGCTACATGGACCTTTTATGGATAGTCCTGTGAAGGAAAAGGACTTGAGTTCCCAGGCTGTCTTTTGGGGTAGGCTTACCACTGGTTAATTAGCTTTCACTGTGCTGTTTTACAAACCTTTCAGCCAGCTTGATGCTTTCCTGTTTGGATATCTGATGTGAGGGAGTTTAAGACTATACTTAGGGAATGAAAGAAGGAAGCCTAATATTCTTGTATAGGCAGGGCATGAAGGGGAGTCTTTCACTAAATAATGCTTCCACTGCTGTCCTGTCCTGTTGACTTTCCAGATGACCACGTGATGCCTCTGGACCCAAGATGGAATGTGCAGTTTTTGGATATAATTAGAAATTCCATGAACTTTGATACAGAAATGGAACACACAGATCAGCTTCTAATCCTTTTGAAGTCCGCAGCAAACCGGTGGGTTACAAAAAAGCCTTGAGAAGGTTGCCCTGTGGCTGTCTTCAGTGCTGTGTAAACACTTGAAGTATTTACCAAGTATGTGTTTAGATAGGGTCTGAAATACGAAGCAGAAATTTCATGCAGATAGATAATTTTTTTTGCTTATGTTTTGTGTAGATAAAGAATCAAACCAATCACTTAATGTAGGGAACAGAGCTCTCAGCATTCTGTATAGGCTGGAGTACTTCAAGGATAAAGAAGTGTAGGATAAAGCATAGAAGAGGCAAAAGAAACAGTGTGAAGTCTCTGACATAAAAATTAAATTGCAGCCCTGCTTTTGGATTTGGACTGCCTTTCCTAATAAGAGTATACAGGTCTTGCTTGCAGTTACAGTGTAAGCAGTGTGGTTCATAGGTCCAGAGAGGTTCTCCACCTCCCTCTACTCTGCCCCAGTGAGACTGCATCTGGAATATTATGTCCAGTTCTGGGCAACTCAGTTCAAGAGAAACAGGGAAGTGCTTGAGAGAGTCCAATGCAGAGCCACAAAAGGGAGTGGAAGATCTTCCTTAGGAGGAGAGCCTGAGGGAGCTGGGGCTGTGCTGCTTGGAGAGAAGGAGCTGAGAGGTGACCTCTTGAATAGTTATAAAGATGTGCAGGGTGAGTGCCAGGAGGATGGAGTCAGGCTCTGCTAGGTGATGCTCAATGCCAGGACAAGGAGCATGGGTGGGAGTTGAGGCATAGGAAGTTCCATGGAAACATGAGGAAAAATTTATTTTTAACCTGTGCGAGTGACAAAAGCCTGGAAGAGGCTGCCCAGGAAGGTTGTGGAGTCTCCCTCTCTGGAGATATTCCAGAGCTGCCTGGATGTGTTGCTGTGTGCTCTGCTCTAGGTGATGCTGCTCTGACAGGGGGGTCGGACTTAGATGATCTTTTGAGGTCCTTTGCAACCTCAGTGTTCTATGATTCTGTGAAGGCAGCAGCTGCTCACACATCCCACCAGTGGTGTATGCCACATACGCATATTAGCTCACTGCTTTTTCCTTCCTGATGGGTGCTGAAATCAGCAATCTGCTTTTTGGGAACGTTGTTTCTGCAGAAACCATATTCCAGCTCGTTGTGGTTCTTGTTTCATAATACAGCATCAAATGTCACTTTGTAGTTCACTGTCCTCATAAGGCAAAGACTTTTAAATGGTACTGAATTTCTAACAACTTCTGTTTTTCTTTCAGGGCAGTATTATTTCTTGACAGAGAAAAAAGAAGCTACACTGAAAAGAATTTGATTACCATCAAGAAACCAAGAAACAGTGTCTTGAGAATGTCTCTGGATTTCCGTAAAGGTGGCTTGATTTTAGACTTCATTCTGGAATTCATGTCATTTCTGTCTTAATTACTTCAACTCGAGGAAGGTGGTGGGGAGAAATTCTAATTGCAGTTTGTCTTTAGCTAGTAGGAATAGACAAGCTCTTCATTTGTGTTTTTGTTCCACTCCTCTTTCTATGGTTCTCTGTAATTAGGAAGTTTGCTCCTAAAACAAAGGGGAAGAATTCAGTAATGAAGTCAGCATGTTGCATAGAATTAATTGATCAATGTTTACTTGATTCTGTATTATTGCTTTTTTTATTTATATATATGTACTCAGTGCAGTAGAACAGGGAATTGTGCAAGTACTGAAGAGGAGAATGATGAGACTGATGAAGGGACTGAAATGAAAGTCCTATGAGGAGAGGCTGAAGCAGCTGGGCTTGGTTAGCCTGGGGAAGAAGAGACCTGGGGGGGACCTTATCATGCTCTACAACTACCTGAAAGGAAGTTGTGATAAAGTGGGGGTCAGGCTCTTCCTCCAGGTAATTTGTGCCAAGATGAGAGGGCTTGGGCTGAAGCTGCACCAAGGGAGGGTTAGGTTGAGTGTTAGGTCATTAGGCACTGGAATGGGCTGCCCAGGGAGGTGGTGGAGTCGCCGTCCCTGGAGGTGTTCAAGGAAAGATTGGATGTGGCACTCAGTGCCATGGTCTAGTGGAAGTGGTGATGTTAGGTCGTGGGCTGGACCTGATGATCATCTCAGAGGTCTATTCCAGCCTCAATAATTCTGTGATTCTGTGAATATTTTTTGTTACTTTGACACTTAGGGATCTGGTTTCAGCAGTTGTTTTCCCCCAGCTCCAGAGAATCTCAGTGATGAGAAATTGGCTGCTACTTGTCATGTTACATTACTGGAACATTCAATCTCTCCCTTTCTGTCTGTCTTCCCCAAACCTCAGATCCAGGAAGTTACAACTGCCTGCCTCATGCAATTGTGGTGAACCTTGCTCCTTTCTTTGAACTCTGGGATGCATTTACATTTCACTGGGTGAAGTCTACTCAGGTGGCCTTAAGTGATGATGACATGCATGATGTGAGTAAACTTTGCATGGTACATTCATGGAAGTTGTGTAAAATTTGACAGTGTTCAGAACACTATTTCTAGTTTCAGGGACCAGGAAATTAACTGCAGTATTTCTGTTGGTATGCAGAATATGCCTGACACCAGGCAAACACTGTGTTTATTTCTGTGGCTTTATTTCTCTTCTCATTTCTTCTATGTGGAATGTCCATTTTCAACCTGCAGATTCTCCTCAGAGTGGGAATTATCTTACCTAAATTCATACACCCAGGACCTACATACCCACTGTGCCCTAGAATTGTCTCTTTCCATTAACAATAAAGGGACTATCCACGTCCATCTCACCTAAAGAGGTCTGAACCTGGGTGGCTGACAGTCAGCATGTCACAGAGGTGGTTCACTTCTCCCTTTCCCATTTCAGACCACGAAGATCATTTTACTGGGATCTGGAAATGACATAGTAGACTTTGTGCAGGGGCTACTTGCTTTTGGGTGGTTTATTTTCACCTACCAGCAGAGCCCTGCTGTATTTTTAGAGAACACATACTTGAGTGCTCATTATGGGTCACTAAGCATAAAGCATTGTCTGGTCCTGTAGTTGATAGAGGTGACAACGTCTCTGCATTTTTCTCTTGCTTCAAGTACAAAGTGTCCTGTAAGGTGCAGGGCTCAGCAACTGGAAAATGTAATGGTTTTGGCTTGTTGTTAGATTTTATACTGCTTGCTGTGGCGTGACCGGTTCTGGGCAGTCTCTGATGCTGTGACAGTGGATTCACCAGGGTTGTCACTTCTGTCTCTTCACTGGCACTGGGTTATGAAGCATCTAATTGACAGAATTCCTCAGATGCTTATTGGATCAGACCAGCACAAGTGAGTGGTTTTTGTGAGTCATGTTTCTGTTAAATGGTTATATAAATTCCCCTTTTGTTAGTTATTTGACACTTTGCCATTAGTGTCCAAGTTGTATTCCGTTAGTGTCCAAGTTGTATTCCATTAGTGTTCCACAGCTGTTCACTTAAAACTCAAGCAGCCATTGGGCTGCTTCTTACCTAGATGATCACTAAGAGTGTGTTCCAGTGAGTTCTTTGGGGCCAGGGGACACTCTCACACATGGGTTACACCTCTCTGGGTACAGTTTCAATACCTTATTATAGCTTAAGCACTAAAACCATAACGAGAAAGGTATACTGGAAACCACAATACCTATGGCTCACATGCTACAGCCATAGGGAGGAACTACAATGCTGAATAAGATACAACAAACAATCCTGAGTAGCACTATTGGTTGAAGGGCAGGCTCTACTTACCCTGTCCCACTGGCCAGCAAAGCTCCTGAGATGTGTAGCTAGCACAGCTGGCCAGCTGTCATCTCAAAAGGTAGGTGTCCCCACTGGGAACCACACCATCATGGTGGTAAATCTGGTGCCACTCCAGCTCACTTACCTATGCTCTGGGTTTATATGTGTTCAGAATTCTGTGACATGTGTCCAGTACATCCCAGAAGGCTGAACCAAGGAGAACCAAGCTCCTCTCCTATTTCACAGTCTGCTACATCACAACTTTCCACGCTGCCCACGTGCATTGTTGACTTTGGTGGTCGCGCAACCACCTAGTGAGGGAAGCCTTCATCGTTCTTCAGCTCCCTCTGCAACTGGTTGTCCTCTGCAGAGCCTTTCAAGGACAGTGCTGACTCCACATACTGTTTAGCCAACACCACATTCCAGCCTCTGATTACAAGGATGGTACTTGCAGGCTCTGTTTATCACTTGACAGCTCAAAGACCCTGTAGTTCCCAGGTCTTATCTTCTGGTAACCTGGCAACTATTGGCCTGTTGTCTACTTCTGATCAAACACATACCAACTCTTTCCTCTTACAGAGTGCTTACCCACTTCTAAGATCAGCTACCCCTGTAGTGGAAGGCTAAAAGACCTCTCTTAAGCATCCTTTTGCCTTGTATCTCACTTTCCAAGTTCACTGTGGGTTTGTTTCTTTTTTTAATCCCCAAGGTTTTCCAAGGAAATTCAATCTGTTTCACAGCATATTCAGAGCTGCTTGGCCAATCCTGCTGGTACTTCTGCCAACATGAAGATACTACAGAAGTCTCTGGGAAGACCTCTTCCTTTTAAGGTATTGGCACTCTGTTTGCCAAAGATTTGTATTTCCAGCAATACCAATATGCTTTAAAATAATGGTAAAGATTAGTAGCATTTGCTTTCCAGGCCAGCAAAGATACATTCCTCTTGGGCTTGTGAGATTGATAAAAAATGTTGTTTCAGCATAAAATCATAGAAGGACTGAGGTTGGAAGGGACCCTAGAGATCATGAATGCTGACCTCCCTGTCATGGGCAGGGATGCCTCTCAATGAGCCTCATCCAACCTGGCCTTGAACACCCCCCAGAGAGGAGGCAGCCACAACCTCCCTGGGCAACCTATCCCAGAGTCTCACCACCCTCATACTGAACTTCTTCCTACAATCCAGCCTCAACCTACTCTCCCTCTGCTTAAAACCATTCCCTCTTACCCTGTCCTATTGCTAGACACTCTTATGAAAAGTCCCTCTCCAGCCTTCCTGTAGGATCCCTTCAGGTATTGGAAGGCAGCTCTAAGGTCCTCCCTGAGTCTACTCTTCTCTAGGCTGAACAAGCCCAGCTCCTCATAGCATAGCTATCCTCATAGCAGAGATGTTCTTCATGGAGGACAAAACTCCAAACTTGACAAGGTAGAACTGTTGCAAATGTTTCAGTTTCCGTCTCTTTGCTGTATTGAATAGAGCTACAAAGGAGTTACTAAGTTGTTGCAGTTTCATTTATGTTTACTTGCACAAAAGAGTTACTCAGTTGTTGCAGTTTCATTTATGTTTACTTGCACTTCAATTGTGTGGATGTGAATTTGAAACCTTAGTTCTGACTGCAGTCACAGATAGAATCATAGAATGGTTTAGGTTGGAAGGGACCTTAAAGATCATCTAGTTCCAACCCCCTGCCATAGGCAGGGACATCTCAGACTAGAACAGGTCACTCATGGCCTCATCCAGCCTGGCCTTGAACAGCTTCAGGGAGGGAGCAACCACAACCTCCCTGGGCAACCTGTGCCAGTGTCTTACCACCCTCACTGTAAAGAAATTCTTCCCAAATCTTGTTCTTTGTAGCTTTCTTTAAGTGCTGCTGAAACACTGCCACTTGTTCAAATGTCCTCCTTGTGTTTGCAGGATAAACTGGGCATGGAATGTTTTTCTCAGCTGAAAGTTCTCTGCAAACCACTTAACATCTTGGAGCTAAGATTTGCCTGTGGAGAAAGTAGATGGCAGGAAAAAATGCATGGCCTGAAAATTGCTGCCACTGGATGGGTGTTGAAGAAAGCACTGCTGCAAGCTGATGGCCTGCTAATTAGAGCCAATCATTTAGAAGATGTTAGTCTGGGTAGGTAACACAT
The DNA here is from genome assembly GCA_013400475.1 of Tricholaema leucomelas. Taxonomy (NCBI): domain Eukaryota; kingdom Metazoa; phylum Chordata; class Aves; order Piciformes; family Lybiidae; genus Tricholaema lacrymosa; species Tricholaema leucomelas. The sequence goes on from WAAF01005684.1 coordinate 201,739, forward strand.
TAAAAGAGCTTAGCTGGATGGTTTCTGCCCTCCCCTCCTTCTTGCGTACAAATGGAATGGATGTGAAATGGTCATTGGCAAGAAGTATAGTATATGCATTTATGTGCCTCTTGCACTCTGTCAAACAGGTCAGCTGAAGGTTTATTTGAAAGCTGTACATTCACACCTGAGAGCAGAAGGAATGATATACAGTCACTCAGAGGAAAGGTTTACTGAAGATGCCATCTCCAGTCAGTTAGACCCTGCCTTGTTAAACCAGCTCCGCAGCCGGGTTCAGCTGTGGCCTGCAGCGGAATACATGAGTGGGCTCTGGCAGTACAAACTGACAGCAGATTATGTGGCCAAAGCTTGTGCAAGAAGGTAAGAAGAAGGTTGGAGAGAAAAAAGCCATATTATCTTCCATGTGATTCAGAGCCCCTAGCTAAAAGCTGTGGCCTCAGTACTTCACATCTCTATGCAAAGCTGTGTATGTGTGCGTGAATCACTAAACACATCCACTTGGAAGAGACCTCAAAGAACGTCCAGTCCCACCCTCAACTCAGCACTCGAGGGTCAACACTAAACCATGGCTCTAGTATAGATAGCTGTGGGGATACATGTGCTTGTGTGCATTTGTGAGTTTAAATGCATGAGCACTCCCTGTCTGCATGCAGAGTTGCTCTTGGGCAACTACAGGAAGTATGACAAGAGAGTAGTTTTGTGTTTTATTGAGGAAGTTGTTTGGTTTTTTTCTTTCTAGCTTACTTTATTGATGCAGCATCAGTGTAGGATGGGGACTGATCTGTTGGAAAGCAGGGAAGGGGAAAAGGACTTGGGGATCCTGGTGGATGAAAGGTTGACCATGAGCCAGCAATGTGTGCTTGTGGCCAAGAAGGCCAAGACCATCCTGGGGTGGGTTAGAAAGGCAGTGCTTAGTAGGTCAAGAGAGGTTCTCCTCTCTACTTTGCCCTGCTGAGGCTGTATCTGGAATATTGTGTCTAGTTCTGGGCCACTCAGTTCAAGAAGGACCTCAGAGAACTGCTTGAAAGGGTCCAGTGCAGAGCCACAAAAGTGCTGAAGGGGAGTGGAAGATCTTCCTTAGGAGGAGAGCCTGCAGGAGCTGGGGCTGTGTTGCTTGGAGAGGAGGATCCTGAGGCGTGTCCTGATGAATGGTTACAAAGATGTGCAGGGTGAGTGCCAAGAGGCTGGAGCCAGGCTCTGCTGGGTCATGCCCAAAGACAGGACAAGGAGCAATGGGTGGAAGTTGAGGCATAGGAAGTTCCATGGAAACAGGAGGAAGGTGTTTCCCTGTGAGGGTGACAGAACAGTGGAACAGGCTGCCCAAGGGGATTGTGAAGTCTTCCTCTCTGGAGGTATTCCAGAGCTGCCTGGATGTGTTCCTGCCTGATCTACTCTAGGTGGTGCTGCTCTGGCAGGGGGGTTGGACTGGATGAGCTTTCAAGGTCTCGAGCTACAGGAGATATTTCTTCCCACTTTTGCTATATTTACATTTTGCCATATTTGAAGGATGCAAGTTTTTTGAGTGTTCTTTGAATATTTGTTCTTCTCCACTGTTCAGAACATCATTTTAACCTTTCAGGGCATCTTCATTACTGCCGCTTCACCTGCCATTATCAATTTGTTTGGCCATCCACATGATTCACTTCATGTGCCCTGCTTAAGCATTACTTAGGTTGCATTTCTTTTGCCTGCTACAGGAAGAACTGCAGTCAAGAACTAAGCATATGTTCAGATGTAGTCCAGCTTATAGCTTTTTCTCTGAAGTTGACACCAGCTGCTTCTCACCAGCTATCTGCTCTGTGGCACTTGTCACACCTTAAGAAGGTAAGAACAGGGGTTAGTTTAAGGCTTGATTTGCCTTCTCTATCTGTAAATTATCCTTATCTCTAGGCTTTTATTTCTCCTTAGATATCCCATGAAGAAATGCCTGTTCTGTCATCTCAACTGTTAAATGCTGCATTGGCATCCTTTTGGAACAGTACTTTTGCCACAGACCCAGACTACTGGTTGACTTGGAGGCCACTACCTGCAACAGAGGAACATAACTTGCCTAAATCTCATATAAACCCTTCTATGAAGGTTTGTATCTTCTGACCTATTCAGACCACTGCACTGGACACTATTTAACTGAATAATACAACAACTTTCTGAATCAGTGCTGTAAGTTCTAGCAGAGTCAGTGCAAACTGCATCTGAAAATTCTAACTCTCAATCTCTTAATTCAGGGCCCAGGTATTTTGACCCGAGCCGTTTTCTCAAAGTGCTTCTTTGAAATTCTAACTAGCAGCAGCAAGACAAACCAGTGGGATGTCAGTGGGCTGCCTGTTTTGTCATCATCCCATGTGACACTGGGAGAATGGATGGAGAGGGCACAGCAGCTTCATGAAGTAAGCACAGCGCTGTGGACCAACTTGGCAGTCTCTTCAACAGTAGACTTTAGGTATTGAGACCTTTATTTCCTATATATCTTACTTAATCCAGGCACGTTCCAGAGGTCTGCTTACTCTGTGTAAACTTTTCTCATTCTTCTGTTCTTCCTTTGCCTCTAGACACACAGATGCCAGGCTACAAGGAATAATGCTCAGCGAACTGCTCTCTGCCCTGGTAGATCTGGTTCCAGTGGATCTTCAGGAAGAATTTTTGGAGTGCTGTGAGAAGCTTCACCTCAAGGATCCTGTTGTGTATGAGTTCCTTTTCAAGACACTTGGAAACATCGCTGATCAGGATCTACTTCCTAAAGAATTCCTGTTTCTCCTACTCACTTGCTTGCAGCAGTTCTTTGGGGAAGGGCTTAAAGAGTTATCAGAGACAGCTTGTCGAGGAAGCCTCTGGGTGAATATTGGTTTGGTGCAGATCCAGGTGCGGCTTCCACACACCAGGTTTGATCCAGCTGTTAAAAGAGAATACAAGCTCAAGTACACAGAAGAAGAGGTGAGTGTGGAGCTGAATTGGCCTTTACCTCTGTAATGTATAAAATCAACACAAATTAGTTTGGCCGCGGTGCTTATAGGCAAAGTTTTGGTCGTGATTTTTAAGCTATACAGTTAGAACCTCTTTTAAGGTGTAATAAGATGATGTACCTACTTGGTTACTGCCACCAGAATGGCAGAGAATGATTTCTGCTTTCCTTTTTAGTTACACCAGCTGGAGTGTGAATGGAAAACAAATGATTTGTCATCCCAGCTGCATACAGGAAAAAGTATTGAAGATGAAGCATTCAGCAACTATATTCATCCCCATCTCAGGTAACATCTGAACCACTTAACTCTTTTCTTTTAGAGTTTCAATTTCTTCTTTGGGTGCTTAAGCTCCAGAGCTTTTCTCCACAGCTTGATAATTTCTGTGTTCTTCTCCAGAAGTAGGGGTTGCTGATTTTTAAGGTATCAATTTGCTTATTGAGGTGGTAAAGAAAAATGCAGAAACTGTTACTGTTTTTATTTGCAGTGACTAAGGAATTGTCTGTACTCACTTTGTACTGCTGTAAATGCAGCAGTTAAAGCAGTGACCTCCATATCTTGGTAACATGATCAGAGGTGAAAATAAAGACATATGTCTGAATTAGGTAGTTTCCTTAAATTGTGACAGTGTGATCAATATATTGAGGTGGAATATGTAGCTATCACTGTAACTTTTCAAGGCCTTGATAGATGCCAGTCCTGTCTTGCAGAGCTCTTGGACTGGTTGTACTGGGTAGAAATGTCCAGATGTGTGTTTTAGCCACACTCTTTTCCTATAGAGCTGTGGATGAATTAAATATCTTACCACACAATACACTGCTGATATTCAGAATTTGTAGCCATTGTTTCATCAGGTTGGACTTGATGATCTGTGAGGTCTCTTCCAACCTTGGTGATACTGTGATTGTTGTTTCTCACCTGAGCAGCTTGAGGAGGAAATGTTAAGTCATAGAATAGAATCATAGAATCAACCAGGTTGGAAGAGACCTCCAAGATCATCCAGTCCAAGTCACTACATAATTCTCCTTTGTGTAGATTTCCAAATGTTCCTGGAGATAAAAAAGTGAATTATTAGTGATTTTTCCACTGTTAGTGGAAGCTTTCAATTTCATTATTAGACACATAGAGAATGTTAGTAGTTCTATGCTATCTCTTAGAGAACAGGAGTCATTGAAAGCAGGTTCTGAATGGCTGAGTTTTACTGGTTGCTTCCAGTAATACTCTTTTTTTTCCCCCCTTAATTCTCACGGTGCTGTCAGGTGGCAAGCAGTAAAGTAACTGCACTTTGTCGAAGTGGCAAGGCAGGCCAGTGAGGAGAGAAGTACATGTGCATGCTATACAGCTCTAGCTTCTTGTTTTGTCCTTGTTTACTGCTTGACACAAACTACCTGAGTATTTCTGATGGATATTTTAATGTGTCTAACTGTTATCAATCTAGACAAAAACATGCATATGAAATTGGATTAAACTGCTCAATGTTCTATCTTTTAACAGGCTGTTGCATGAAAGAATGCAAAGGCTGAAGGAGCAAATAAGCAACCTTTCCAGAAAAAAGGCCTTCAGGCCTCCAGCTCCAGCCTATGAGTGCTTATACCAGGAAACTCACCAATACATCAACAGCATAGCACAGGTTTCTTCAGTCCAAGAGCTTTTAGGCCGCCTTCTGCAGTTCCTACGTGGGCAAAGACCCAAATCACTGCAGGCAGTACAAAACCTGTTAAATGAGGAAGCCTCGTGGCAACAATCACACCACCAGTTTAGAAAACACCTGGCAGAGGAGTATGCTGCATTTCCTGATGCCATCATCCCACTGCAAGCTGCCATCCTGCAGCTGCAGCACGGCATGCGATTGGTGGCGTCTGAAGTTTACGCAGTGCTGAACAGTTCCGTGCGTCCAGCTGATCTCACCAACCTCCTCACCTCATTGCTGTCATTCCCTTCTCTTGGCCCTGCCTTCCCTACTTACTTAGCTCATGCAGAAGTTCTGTGCTCAGTGAATTCAGTTGAGGTCCTTCATGGGCTTAAAAAGTTTTCTGTGAAGCGCTCTGAAGGAGAATCTGAGGGGACAGAGCAGCCTTGCCCAACTCTGGAACAGCTCCTGGTGAATGCTTTGTTACATCTTCGATGTCATGTACTAGCCAGAGGAGAGATGGACCAGAAATCTCTGCAGCTTTTTAGACATCTCTGTCAGGTAATTGATTTGGTTGGGTATTGATTGGCTGAAGCAGGAATTATAAAAATGGAATTATTTGCCCAAAAATCCTTCCCCATACTATATACAGAACTACTTAAGGTTTACTTCCAGGCTCTAATTCGGTCAGGAAATCTTCAAAGGATGCTTATGGGCAAGTTTAGTGATTTAGGAAAGCCAGGAAATGGAAAAGGCTAAGCTACAACACAGCTTTATCCCACTTACAAATTAGGCTGAGCAGAGAATTCAAGGGAACAACAGACTTTACTCATGGAGGTGAGGTAGGAAATTTGCCATGATCCCTGGTGAATTTCTGCCAGCAGCCTCTGAAACTGCAAATCCACATTAAGAATCCACGCAGCAGAAGTCCAAGGCGAGTGGAAGGACTCACCAAAGTCAAAAGTGCCTCAGACAGCTTCTGTGGGAGTGACGGGATCCACGAGTGGGATGGTCGGGGAAGCGGCACTGCCTCAGCAGCACAGGGAAGAGCCAAACATCTTCCCCAGCTTGGGGTAGCAAGCAGAAAGTCAGGCTGTGGTGTGGTCCCAGAGAAGCCAGCTCTGGGTGCTGCTGGCAACTTTCATCTCGAATGGACCTAAGAACCTGCAGACTTGTTGGGGGAGCAGCATGGACTGTGCAAGAGCGGTGCTGCCGCGGAGCTGCACAGCACAGTGTGCAAAATGGGAGGCATCCAAAAGCAGGAACGGTCCAAAAGAGGAACACTGCAAAGTGGGAACTCTGTCAAGGCAGAAACACTCTGCCTTTTTCCTCACTCTGTTTAATGTTTTCCCAGACAATGTGTGCACTTGCCACTGGGCACAGAGAATCCAGCCAACCACTAGCTGATGCCAGTGCAGGCTTCCACACCAATCAGTGCATGTGTGGAAAAGGGAACTTCTGCTGCTCCCCCTTCAAGCCTGCAAGGAGGGGTGGGGGAAGGCAGCTTTTTGCACCTTCTTCTTTCCCCATTCAAACCTCTGGAGATGGGGTAGGGGAAGAAGGAATTTGGAGTGGCCCACAACAGTAATGCAATCTGAATGCCAGTGTATTGCACTCAACTGTCTTGTCCCCACGCAGGAAAGACATGGATCTGGTAAAGCCTTTTTAGGCTTGCGGTGATAGGACAAAGCAGGATGATTTTAAGCTGAAAGAAGGTAGATTTAGATTAAACAAAGAAGAAATTTTAACAAATGAGGATGGTGCTGCACTGGAAGAGGTTTTCTCATCCTTGGAAGTTTTGCTGAAGGTTAGGTTGGACAGGACTTGAAGTAACCTGATTAGAAAATGTCCCTGCCCTTCAGACGGGTTTGATCTGCATGATCTTTGGAGAGGTCTTCAACCAAAGCCATTCTTTGAGCCTGCCCTAATAATTGTCAATGTAGTGTTTAAATTTTCTCCTTTTTTTTTTGTTTTTCAAATGAATTGATAAAATGTAATTTTGACATCATCTAACATAGGAGATTTGTTCTTTTTGCATGAAATCAGAGACCATAATGGTTATCAAAGATTTTATTTATTAAGAAACAAACAAAGCAAAACCAGACATAAAATCCCCCAAACTTTGCAGAGAGTTTGTTTATAAAGTGGTTAAGAAAGGGTACTAGACTCACAGGATGTTATGGGTTGGAAGGGACCCAAGGAGATCATCGAGTCCAACTCCCTTGGGTTGGACTTGGGCCAAGTGCCCTGTTACATGCTGTTTTCTGTGCTTTTCCCACATTGGCTTCTTGAGAGGGCAGTTCACAGATCTTCATTAAAGTTATAGAATCACAGAATTATTGAGGCTGGAATAGAGCTCTGAGATCATCAAGTCCAGCCTATGACCTAACACCACCACACTGACCAAAGCATGGCACTGAGTGCCATATCCAGTCTTTCCTTAAACACTTCCAGGGACGGTGACTCCACCACCTCCCTGGACAGCCCATTCCAGTGTCTAATTACACTTTGCATCAGGAAGCGCTTCCTAACATCCAACTGAACCCTCCCCTGGCACAGCTTCAGGCCATGCCCTCTTGTCTTGGCACAAGTTGCCTGAGAGCAGAGCCTGACTACAACTTCCCCTCAGGTAGTTATAGAGTGTGATAAGGTCCCCTTTGAGTCTCCTCTTCTGCAGGCTAATCAAGCCAGCTCCCTCAGCCTCTCCTCATCAGATCTCCCACCCAGTCCCTTCACCAGATAGATGGCTTTGAGTTGCACTGTTGCAGACTGAAGAGTAGGAAAGAGCCAAACAACACCAATCAGCTTGGGTAAATGTTTGCTGCTTTGTGTTTCCTTAGGCAATTATAAATGAATGGGATGAGCAGGAACGTCGTGCCCAAGAGCAAGAGGCCATGCAACACAGCCTGTACAGATACAGAAGTAAAAGCCATGGGACGGGAAGGAGCGAAGAAGAGGAGGAAGAAGAAGAATTTAGGAGGAGATTTCCTTTTCATGAGAAGGTAACAGCTTTAACTTTTGTAAAGAAACACAAAAATAGCTCCTGAAAATACTTGCTGTAAGTCATATGAGATGAATCATAGAATCATAGAATGGTTTAGGTTGGAAGGGACCTCAAGGATCATCCAGCTCCAACCCCCTGCCATAGGCAGGGACACCTCCCACTAGAGCAGGCTGCTCAAGGCCTCATCCAGCCTGGCCTTAAACACCTCCAGGGAGGAAGCATCCACAACCTCCCTGGGCAACCCGTTCCAGTGTCTTACCACCCTCACTGTAAAGAACTTCCTCCTAACATCCAGTCGGAATCTCCCCTCTTCCAGCTTAAACCCATTCCCCCTCGTCCTAACATTACTAGACCGTGTAAATAGTCCCTCCCCAGCTTTCCTGTAGGCTCCCTTCAAATACTGGAAAGCCACTCTAAGGTCTCCTCGAAGCCTTCTCCTCTCCAGGCTGCAGAGCCCCAACTCTCTCAGCCTGTCCTCATAGCAGAGCTGCTGCAGCCCTCTGAGCATCTTCGTGGCTCTCCTTTGGACCCGCTCCAGCAGTTCCATGTCCTTCTTGTATTGGGGGCTCCAGAACTGCACACAGAGATGAGGAATGAAACAACTTTTTCTTCAGTCAAAAGAGAAATATGGAGTGGGTTTTGATGAGGAGGTAGCAAGTACTGTGCTTTTTGTTTATTTTACCTTCTGCTTGTACAAAGTGTTTTGGAATTAACTTGTGGTCTTGACCTGTACTGTGGTTCAGGTGAATCACAGAGTGTTAGGGACTGGAAGGGACCTTGAAAGCTCATCCAGTCCAACCCCCCTGCACCTAGAGCAGATAGCACAGAGGACATACAGGCAGGCCTTGAATATCTCCAGAGATGGAGTCTCCACAATCCCCCCAGGGCAGCCTGTTCCAAGGTTCTGTCACCCTCACACTAAAAACATTTTCCTCTTGTTTCCATGAAACTTCTATACCTCAACTCCCACCCAGTTCCCCTTGTGCTATCACTGGGCGTGACCCAGCAGAGCCTGGCTCCATCCTCTTGCCACTCACCTTTACATCTTTGTAACCATTTATGAGATCTTCCCTCAGTCTCCTCCTTTGCAAGCAGCACAGCTCCAGCTCTCTCAGGCTCTTCTCCTAAGGAAGATCTTCCACTGCCTTCAGCATTTTTGTGGCTCTGCACTGCTCTCTCTCGAGCATTTTCCCTGAGGTCCTTCTTGAACTGAGGGGCCCAGACCTGGACACAATATTCCAGATGCAGCCTCACCAGGGCAGAGTAGAGTTGGAGGAGATCTTCTCTGGACCTACCAACTACAGCCCTTCTAATCCATCCCAGAATAGATTTTAGGAAGAAGTTCTTCAGCATGAGGGTGGTGAGACCCTGGAATGGGTTGCTCAGGGGGGTGGGTGAAGCCTCTTCCCTGAAGGTGTTTAAGTCCAGGCTGGATGAGGCTCTAGACAGCCTGATCTAGCGTGAGGTGTCCCTGCCCATGGCAGGGGAGTTGGAACTAGATGATCCTTTTGGTCCCTTCCAACCCTGACTGATTCTGAGTATGATTTTTACTTGGCAGCAGCTCAGGGATCACTGTACTGCTCTCTTGCCAGCTGTAGTTGTGCCTGTTGCCCTGTGTTTTGTTTCAGATGGACACCTGAGCTGTGAGGCAGGCAGTATCTGTGTACAGAGTGCCAGCTCCAAATCAGTAGCATATTGCTGCAAAAAAAAGAGATGAGAGGGGAGGGGAAGTGTTAAAGAAAGATGTTAGCACTGACTTTTGATTATCATGTGATTTGCAGGACTTTGAAGATATCACAGCACAACCAACCCTAGAAGAGAAAATGGAAACTGAAGATCCATTGGAAAACCAGCTGGAAGTTGAGAGAGCCCTGTTGTCCAAGAGCTCTATGCAGACAGTGATGATGGTTCACCAGCAGCTGTGCTTAAACTTCGCTCGATCCCTCTGGTATCAGCAGAGTCTGCCTTCTCTTCAGCCCAAACATTATGTCAGCACATTTATTTCCTGCTACCAGACTGGTGCATGCCTGGTGTCACAGTTCTATCCTTTAATTGGTAAGATCTGCAGATTTAACTTCCATAGAAGTGTTGTTTTGGTTGGAAGAGATGTCCAAGGTCACTGAGTGCAGCCTTCAACCCAACACCACCTTGGCCATTAAAATGTGTCCCAAAGTGCCACGTTCACACATTTCTTGAACACCTCCAGGGATGGTGACTCCATCACCTCCCTGGGCAGCCTGTTCCAGTGCCTGACCATTCTTGCAGGAAAGGCACTTTTGCTAATACTTCCTATTTTTTCTCGGGAGGAATAACAACAGGCAGCAGGACAAGGTGGGGCTGCCCTGCTGGAAATCAGGTCTGTGGAGAAAGACCCTGGAGTGCTGGTGGGCAGCAAGTTCTGCATGGGCCAGCAATGAGCCCTTGTGGCTGAGAGAGCCAATGGCATCCTGGAGTGCATCTGGAAAAGTGTGGCCAGTAGGGGCTAGGGAGGTTCTTCTCTCCCTCTACACAACACTGGTCAGGCCATACCTTGAGTGCTGTGTCCAGTGCTGGGCTTCTCAATTCAAGAGAGATGTTGAGATACTGGAAGGTGTCCACAGGAGGGCGACAAAGCTGGTGAGGGGCCTGAAGCACAGCCTTGTGAAGAGAGGCTGAAAGAGCTGGGGGTGTGCAGCCTGCAGAAGAGGAGGCTCAGGGCAGACCTCATTGCTGTCTACAACTACCTGAAGGGAGGCTGTAGCCAGGTGGAGTTGGTCTCTTCTGCAAAGCAAGCAGCAACAGAACAAGGGGACATAGTCTCAAGTTGTGCCAGGGGAGGTCTAGGCTATGTGTTTGGAGGAAGTTGTTGGCAGAGAGAGTGATTGGCATTGGAATGGGCTGCCCAGGGAGGTGGGCACTCCTTGTACCTGGAGGTGTTCAAGAAAAGCCTGGATGGGGCACTTAGTGCCGTGGTCTGGTTGATAGGATAGGGCTGGGTGCTAGGTTGGACTGCGTGATCTTGGAAGTCTCTTCTCATCTCCGAACTAAAAAGGAACTGAAAAAGTAATTACAGGCATTTGTGATGTCTTCCTTCTCTTGTTTCCTAGGTGCTGAAATGAATGATAGCCTTCTGGGCAGCCAGCTTCTCGTTAGCACTCTTCTTCGCAATACCTTCTTTGGGGAATTCACTTCGGATCTGCTGCTGCAGCAGGATGGCCCTTATGACTTCTACCAGCATCCTAACATCCAGCAAGTCCGACAGTGCCAGCCTGTGCTTGATAATTTTGTTAAAGAAGTAAACAGGCTACTGCAAGAATGGCCAGAGCATCCAGTACTTGTGCAGGTAAAACCGACCTCAAGATACACCTGGGAAGAAAACAAAGTGTTTTGAATTGCATTTGGTGTGTGAATGTGTGTATGGATATGAACAGACATATTTATATGCATGGAGGCACTTGTCTAGATGCTGTCTAGATCACTTATGCAGATGTTTTGAAGACAGACTTGTTTCTTCTTAGGAGGTATTAGGTATTATCACAGAAACATTCAGGTTGGAAAAGACCCTCAGGATCACCAAGTCCAACAGATATCCCTGCTCTACAAGGTGCCCCTAAACCATATCCTCAAGCACCACATCCAAATGGCCTTTAAACACATCCAGGGTCAGTGATTCCACCATCTCCCTGGGGAGCCCATTCCAATGCCTGAACACTCCTGCCCTGAAAAGAAATCTCCTACTGTCCAGTCTAAACCTACCCAGTGGCAGCTTGAGGCCATTCCCTCTTGTTCTATCACTGTTTACCTGTGAGAAGAGACCAGCACCAACCTCTCCACGACCTCCTTTCAGGTAGCTGCAGACAGCCATGAGCTCTGCCCTCAGCCTCCTCTTTTTCACATTAACCAGCCCCAGCTCCCTCAGTTGCTCCTCATCAGATTTATTCTCCAGGCCCTTCCCCAGCTTCCTTGCCCTCCGCTGCACTGGCTCCAGCACCTCCATATCTCCCTTGTATTGAGGTGCCCAGAAATGAACACTGCATTCAAGGTGTGGCCTCACCAGAGCTGAGTACGAGAGGACAATCACCTTCCTACTCCTGCTGGCCACAGCATTTCTAATCCCAGCCAGGATGCCACTGGCTTTCTTGACCACCTGGGCATACTGCTGGCTCATATTCAGTGGCCTGTCAGTTAGAACTCCTGGGTCCCTTTCTGCTATGCAGCTTTCCAGCCACACTGCCCCAGACCTCTAGTGGTTAATGGTTTTATTGTAGTTACAAAATACTAAGTAGCCCACTGATACCACAGTCTTAAGCAATCTTCACTCTGTCATACCTCACAGATAATGTTTTAATTAGTTCTGTTGCTGGTTGGGCTTCTGTTTCTTTCTTTTCTCAACCCCCCCACTTTTTCATAGTACTTTAAAATTCATCTCTTTGATCCCAATTACAGAACTTATGTGGTCCTCAGGTTATATTTTTTTAGAGTAATGCAAAAGCTGAGCATCAATTGGAACTGTTTGCATTAGGTCATTTGTGATCCTTTCCAGTTCCTTTCCAGTTCCAGGGGGACTGACCTTCACTGAACTACTACTGAGTTTATACTAAAATGAGGAAGCAGTTTAAAACAAATACCTGTATCCTGCAGAGGAGGGTTAGAGGGTTGTGCTGATACAAATTAGCTTAATTACATGACCACTTCTGTTGAAGATGAGTTACTGCAGGCTGAATGCTTGTTTCTCGTTCTGCAGCTATTAGTTGTGATGGACAGAATCCAGAGTTTCCCACTCTCTAGTCCTCTCTCAAAGTTCCTGAATGGCTTGGAAATTCTTCTTGCAAAGGCACAGGTAGGAAAAGAGCTAAGGGGAAACTCTTCTCTTTCATGTATTTGTATTGCTACCTTAACAAAACCAACTGTTTCCTTGTCAGGATTTGGGGAAGTGAACTTGCTCCATATTCTTAAATTTAAGGAGCAGGGATGTAATCCACGAGCCTTGCCATGCAAAGACTTAATTCCTGGCTTTGAGTAAAGGAGAATTTTGAATTGTCATTGTTTTCAGGACTGGGAGGAAAATGCTAGTCGAGCTTTGTCCTTGCGGAAACATCTTGCTTTGGTCACACAACTGATTATCCAGTGGCGTAGGCTGGAGCTGAAGTAAGAACTGTCCTTCTCTACTGCTTTTCCATAGATACTATAAGCTGCTGTCTCTGTACAGAGTCACATTCCAAAGTAGAATTGCCTTAATCATGGAACAGGCTTCTGTGTGTGTGTGTCTGTCCCAGTAATGGTACGGGGGAATAAACCAACCCAAAGTAGTAGCTGTACTGGCTCAGAATGAGCATGCCCAGCTCACTGTGACCCTATGTACATGCCTCAGGAGGAGCAGAAGCAGAACAAATTAACTAGAGTGCTTCATGCTGATCTTTTCCCAGTGTTCTGTTTTCATTCTAGGGTTTCATTCTACTGAGCCTGCAGTGTTTTGTCTATTTAACAGCATCCATTAAGTTTTCCTTAAAAGTTACTGTCCTGCTAAGGAAAATTCATTAAATTGTTAGGTTCACTGTGTGCCATGATCAGGCATTCCACAAGTCTTCCTCTAGTTTTGTGAAAGGAAACTTTAGAACCTGGCTCTGACTGGTTTTGTTTTACTGTTAGGAAGTTCTACCTCAACACGAGGAAGATCCTCTGTACTGTAAGGGTCACAGAGCACTGGAACAGGCTCCACAGGGAGGTTGTGGAGTCTCCTTCTCTGGTGACTTTCAAGCCCTGTCTGGATGTGTTTCTGTGTGACCTGTTCTAGATGATATGGTCCTGCTCTGATAGGAGGGTTGAAGTTGATCTATGAAGATCCCTTCCAACCCCTAACATCCTGTGTGTCCACCTACTTCCTGCATTTCTTGCTTCTTATTTAATAGCAGAGGCAAAGCAGTGATCTTCAAGAACTGAATATGTGTATGAACCACATGCATAGATATTTCATCCTGTAAAATTCTCCTTCAGTGGAAAAAGAGAATAAGGTTTATGTTGTTTTGGGACCTAAACTAAGCACAGTATTTTTGCTTTGTTTTTTTTTTCTTCCTATCCCTTTCTTCATTGTTTCCAGCTGCTGGTCAGTAAGCTTGGACAACATTGTGAAGCAGCATGCAGAGAAATCCACCAAGCATTGGTTCTCAATCTATCAGATGATTGAAAAGTATGTTCAAGAGCAGACAGAGGCAAACACAGAAGGTAAGTGCTGTCCTTATATGAATATGTAATGCAGTTCTAGTTGTTACTAAGGATGTCAGTTTGAGAATGCACTTTCAGGTGTAGCTCTTGTACCTTTTGCCCTACAACAAATTCCATTTCTGTATAGAGTCTTCCATATAGAAAGAACCTCACTTGGTATTTAATTCTGGGCCCACCTCTGGACTGGAGACAGGAAATGGGGAGAGCAGAGAATATTTGGAAACATGAACAAGGAGCAATTTGATATAAGCTGCAGCACAGGAGGTTCCACTTCAACACAAGGGAGACCTTCTTTACTGTAAGGGTCCCAGAGCACTGGAACAGGCTCCCCAGAGAGATTTTGGAGTCTCCTTCTCTGGGGACTTTCAGAGCCTATCTGGATGTGTTCCTCTGTGACCTGAGCTAGACTGTATGGTCCTGCTCTGTCAGGGGGATTTGGACTCAATCTTTTTGGGTCCCTTCCAACCTCTGACATCCTGTGAACCTGTGAGCCTCTGTCTCTCAAGACTGATATCGTGCATTTTGGGGGAAAAAAGTGTCTGTAAATAGCATCTCAAGGAAAGTACATCTGTGCTGACTACATCATGCACATACAAACATTTCAAACAGATTGGGAGGGTAGGAGGCCTCCACCTGCAGCTGGAAAAGGCACCTCATGTTTTTTAACTGCACAAAGCATAATCAATATCTCAGCTGAGATGCTTTCAGCATCTTGTATAAAGCCTAAAGAATTCTAACAGTGGTTTTGGTACCCACTGTTCTTAGCAAATCTGTCTGCAGGTGCTCCCATGATGTTAAATAGGGATAAAGCATACACTTCTCAGTTCCTTGTCTCCTCAAAGTTCAATAGAGTTGTGAAGATGAAAGTAGCATCCTCTGAGGCAGTGTCCTGACTAAATTAATGCACTTAGTAGGTGAGCTTCATAAACCAGGATTATTTTATATCTCCAAGTGTCCAGCCTGCCTTCTCCCATATGTAACGTGCTCTAAAGACACTATACCAGATTTTTCAGGATCTATTTCTGTCTTCATGATTTTGAGGAGTTAAGGAACTAGCAGTGACTAACTTATAGTCTGCCTCAATGACCAAAACCAATAAAAGCCTTTCATTCACAGAGAATGTTTTTAAATACATGATGCACTCTGAAATTGGACATGATTGCCCTTCTCAGTCACTGTCTCACTGATACCTCTCTCAGCCCCTCTCACAGAATTAACCAGGGTGGGAAAAGACTCCTAAGATCATAGAGTCTGACCTATCACCTAACCCTTCAAATTAACTAAACCATGGCACTAAGTGCCTCATCCAGCCTCCTCTTAAACATCTCTCCTTTCTTCCCAGTGTGGTATTTGTTGATTTTGCTTATTGTTAAATAAGAATTCTCCTTGCCACCCCTTCTGCCCCTTTTCTAATACAGAACTGCTATTTCATAGAATCATAGAATCAGCCAGGTTGGAAGAGACCTCCAAGATCATCCAGTCCAACCTAGCACCCAGCCCTGGCCAGTCAACCAGACCATGGCACTAAGTGCCTCATCCAGGCTTTGCTTCAACACCTCCAGGGACGGCAACTCTACCACCTCCCTGGGCAGCCCATTCCAGTGCAAATCACTCTCTCTGCCAACAACTTCCTCCAGACACCCAGCCTAGACCTCCCCTGGCACAGCTTGAGACTATGTCCCCTTGTTCTGTTGCTGCTTGCCTGGCAGAAGAGACCAACCCCACCTGGCTACAACTTCCCTTCAGGTAGCTGCAGACAGCAATGAGGTCTGCCCTGAGCCTCCTCTTCTGCAGGCTGCACATCCCCAGCTCCCTCAGCCTCTCCTCATAGGGTTTGTGTTCCAGGCCCTTCTCTGGACACCTTCCAGTATCTCTTTAGTTGAATGTTTACAGACAGCAGTCAGTTTTCATGCAAAGGACCTGTTTGTCTATTTTTTTAAGTTTGTTTATGTGATTCTGTGATTTATTTCTTGCCCTTCTAAATTTCTGTTGTCCTGTTCAGAGGCTGAGCAAATGGATGTGAAAAGGCTGGTCAGCACACTGCAGGCTTTCATTGAAGGATCCAGTCTGGGAGAATTTCATGCACGACTTCAAGCACTACTGGTTTTTCATTGCCATGTCCTGCTGATGCCTCAAGCAGCAGAAAAGGGTAAGCTGTTAGCATTACATGTATTGAGTTGTCTTTACAACAACCTGACCATCAAGTATTCAGGGACAGCAATGTGCTCTGGTGGCTGAGAAGGCCAATGCCATTCTGGGGTGGATTAGAAGGGCTGTGATTAGTAGGTCCAGAGAGGTTCTCCTTCCTCTCTATTCTGCCCTGGTGAGGCTGCATCTGGAATATTGTGTCCAGTTCTGGGCCCCTCAGTTCAAGAAGGACCTCAGGGAACTGCTTGAGAGAGTCCAACACAGAGCCCAAAAAATGCTGAAGGCAGTGGAAGATCTTCCTTAGGAGGAGAGCCTGAGGGAGCTGGGACTGTGCTGCTGGGAGAGGAGGAGCCTGAGGGGGGACCTCATCAATGGTTATAAAGATGTAAAGAGTGAGTTCCAGGAGGCTGGAACCAGGCTCTGCTGGGTGATGCCCAGTGCCAGGACAAGGGGCAATGGGTGGAGGCTGAGGCATAGAAGTTCCATAGAGACATAAGGAATTTTTTTTTCCCTATGAAGGTGCCATAACAGTGGAAGAAGCTGCCTGGGGGGGGTTGTGAAGTCTTCCTCTCTGGAAATACTCAAAACCTGCCTGGGCACGTTCCTTTGTGATCTGGTAGAGGTGATCCTGCTGTGGCAGGAAAGTTGGGCTGCATGAGCTTTTGATGTCCCTTCCAGCCCTTTACATCCTATGCTTCTGTGACTTCCCAAACAGATCACTAAGCTCACAAATATAACACAAGCCTATGGTGACTATCATGGATGTGTTTAAAGGTCGTTTAGATTTGCTGCTTAGGAATATGATTTAGGTGTGGACTTTCCAGAGTAGGGTTAATTAGTTGGACTTGATGATCCCGAGGTTTTTGTCCAAGCTGAATGATTCTGTGATGATTCTGTCTTGGTTTTCCCATTTTGATGGAGAATATTACTGGTCAGTTTTCCCCATCTTTGAGTGTTGTGAGGTTTCATGATTGAAAAAAAAGGAGGGGTGGGGATGCATGCATTTCTTCTCTTGATACTAAAGAATACAGTGTTTTAAAAGAAGCTTGTTATTGCCTGTCCCTTCCAGACATTCTCTGCAGCATCCTGTGGAATCTACACAATTACTATAAGCAGTTTTCAGAGTGTGTTGAGGCCAGAATCACTGAACTTCGTCACCCTATAGAAAAGGAACTTAAGGTAAGAGGAAGCTTCACTCAGACAATAACCAAGGGAACAGCAGAGCAGATACTATTTGAATTTGTATGTAATAGCTCTATGGCCACTGGAATCCCTCCTATGCTTCACATTATCTTTGGCAAGAATTTACTGTTGAGGCTGGAGGGTTGGTTGAAGTCTTTAATGTCTGATCAGTTCCATTTAGCCATGGAAATTTCTACCCAGTAGTGAAGTCCCTTTGGCTTTCACAGCATTTTGCTCTGCAGCAGTTTTAGTGTGAACACATATGCTGATGGAATCAGATGCCTAGGCAATCTTTTTGACACTTACTAAAATGTCATGGGATGACAGGATATTAGGGATTGGAAGGGAACTCTGGAGATCTTCCAGTCCAACCTCTCTGCCAGAGCAGGACCATGGCACAGAGCAGTCCAACCCCCCCTGCCAGAGCAAGCTGCACAGGAATGCATCCAGACAAGGCTGGAAAGTCTCCAGAGAAGGAGACTTCACAATTTCTCTGGGCAGCCTCTTCCAGACAAGGCTGGAAAGTCTCCAGAGAAGGAGACTTCACAGTTTCTCTGGGCAGCCTCTTCCAGTGCTCTGAGACCCTTACAGTAAAGAAGTTCTTCCTCATGTTGAGGTGGAACTTGCTGTGCTGTAGTTTACATCCATTACTCTTCATCCTATCAAAGGGCACAAGTAAGCAGAGGCTGTCCCTTCCTTCCTAATCCCCAGCCCTCAAATATTTTCAATCACTGATTAGATCCCCTCTCAGTTTTCTCCTATCCAGAATAAAAAGCCCTAGGGCTCTCAGCCTTTCCTGGTAAGGCTTACATATAGTGACATTTAAAGCTGATGAGCTTTAAAGATCATCTTTTATATGCAAAGACTTTGTTGTATTTCTGTAAGTAATCACTTCTGTTTGTTTTCCTGGTAGGAGTTTGTGAAAATTTCCAAGTGGAATGATGTCAGCTTCTGGGCTATAAAACAATCAGTTGAAAAAATACGCAGGTAACTCAGAGCTCTATATTTGGAACCTTCCTCCTAGATGAAATCTAGAATCACTGAGATCTGTTGATGAAATTTACATGCAAGAGTATTTCTTCTGCTCATAACACAGTGGGAACATTTATTTCCAGCACTGAGAGGATTATAAAACCCAGTGATATTTTTGCTTTCCTTTGGTAATTAGGACTCTCTTTAAATTCATGAAGAAGTTTGAAGCTGTTCTGGATGAGCCATGTCGGCCTGCTTTGGTGGAAATTGGCAAGGAGGAGCAGCTGGACTGTTTGCAGAAACAAGAAGAATTTGAGAACAAAGAGACCAAAGTGCAAAGGCTGAACAACACATTAAGAAAACTCCTATCTGCTAAAGCAGATGTTACCAAGGTGAGGATATTCTGTATTCAAAATGTGGGGAAGGATATTTTCACTGTTCCCATCTCTATGTTGCTTTTCACTGATGAATGCAGAAAAAAATTGTGTGAGTGTCTAAGTCTGTGGAATATATCAACCAGCTTTTGGTCTGTCTTGTGTTCACTGTTATGAAACACTGCAGATGGGTAGGAATGCAGCATGAAAGTACAAGCATATTCTGTATGGATTTGGCACCATGACTGTGCTCCAATACAGAGATGACAGCAGTTACATTTCATCTCCAAGTGGCCTGCATATCATCTCCTGCAATTCATTACTTTCCTAATAGTGAATAATATGAATTTGGGGTAGAAATTGTTCATAGAATCAACCAGGTTGGAAGAGACCTCCAAGATCATCCAGTCCAACCTAGCACCCAGCCCTATCCAGTCATCTAGACCATGGCACTAAGTGCCTCATCCAGGCTTTTCTTGAACACCTCCAGGGATGGCAACTCCACCACCTCCCTGGGCAGCCCATTCCAATAGCAAATCACTCTCTCTGTGAAGAACTCCCTCCTAACATCATGGCACTGTATTTCTAAACAAGGACACAGACAAACAGTCATGCAGCTGTAGGATTTGTGTGTGTTAGTTCTGAATAAATATGAACTTAGTTTGAGCTTGAATCCTCATAGGGCAATGCTTTGCATTGTCAGCTGACAGCAGATGTGTGACAGCTGCTGCAAGTATTTGCCTTGGACTAGTTGGTACATGGTAAATTAATATTTAAGTTATGTGAAGGCGAGTGGCAAGAGGCTGCAGCCAGGCTCTGCTGGGTGATGCCTGATGCCAGGACAAGGGGCACTGGGCAGGAGTTGAGGCAGAGGAAGTTCCATGGAAACATGACGAAGAATTTTTTTCACTGTGAGGGTGACAGAACAGCAGAAGAGGCTGCCCAGAGGGGTTGTGGAGTCTCGCTCTCTGGAGATATTCAAGAGCTGCCTGGATATGTTCCTGTGTGATCTGCTTTAGGTAATTCTGCTGCCTGGATATGTTCCTGTGTGATCTGCTCTAGGTAATTCTGCTCAGACAAGGCAGTTGGACAGGATGAGCTTTTGAGGTCCCTTCCAGCCCCTACCATTTTGTGATTCTGTGAAATCAGACTCTGCAATGTCACAGTTAAGTCTGTCTCTAACTTAAGTTGTCCAGCTCAGAGAAGAAGTCAACTATTTTTCTTCCTGAAATTGATTCTTATTCTCATCCATTAAGTCTTAATAAGGCACAAGGAGAAACTTGTAACTCATAAGAATTTGTGAGTGGGAAATGTTGAACTGCTCTCCATTCTGCTTCTTCTGACCAGCACAACAGTTGCTCCCTGTTCCTATCCTCTGACAGTCATGAGGGTGCAATGAGGAGGAGAAAGCTGATGCAAATCTATTGTATTTGGTTTGTTGGGTGGTGGTTTGAAAGCCTGTTACTGATAATCAACAGGGTTATTGGCTTCACTTACTGCAGCTTCATGTTGTCTTCGAGTGTTAGTGCCAGAGTGTTTTGGCACTTCTGATGGATGTAGAATTTAGCCCTTGTTTTTGCAGCTCTTTACTCTTAATGGGTAAATAAGACAGCTTTGAGATTTTGTCTAATTGGACTATTTAATTCTTTGCTCTTTGTCTCAGAGAGTGCTCCCAGAAGAATGTCAGGATGGCATCACACTGGATCCAGAATCTCTTCAGCATCGTCTGCCTAAGCTTACTAAAAAAATGAAGAAAATGTGTACAACAGTTACAGAAAAAAATTCATTCTTATGTCTGGTGGAAAATCTCGACCAGTTCACAGGTTAAGTGTCTTTGTGATTTCCATACCATGATTGACCTCTGTAAAGTAAATGGAACGAATCAGGAGAAGGTGTAGAAAGAGAGTTCCCCTCCCACACTGCCTTCCCCTATCTGCTCTGTGCACATCAGATTTTCACTCCTCTTACCTTTCCCTGCTGTCTTCTCTGCAGGTGGTATCATTGATTCAGTAGTTGAACTGCAAAATTTAACGTTTGATCAGACAGCAGAGAAGGAGAAGCAGAAATCAGAGGCGAAGCACATTCAGATGCAGAAGCAGCGGGCTTTGGCAGAGCTCTTTAAAAGCCTTGCTAAGACAGGTGAGCTTGGATTGATAATGTGTCAGATACCAAAGTTCTTCAGCATTTTACTATCTTTGCCAGTACATCTAAACCTGCCATAATAAAATGTTCTTGAAGTCACTGAGCCACTAATAGGTAGAAGCATTTCAGTCTCTCTCTCTTCATCTGTTGACTGTGAGGCCTGGTGTGTTAGCCCTTCAAATGCTTTCTGTTCTTACATTCCATTAGATGTGCAACAGCAGCTTTTCTGAAGCAGAAAGTTAATCATCTCCAGTCAGAAGTCACTGCACAGCTTTTAGAAACAAGTGGGGAGTTCATTGTATCCATTGTATGCATTCTCTAATAGAGAACTGAAACTAAATTAGCTGGTTTGAGTGAGGGTTCTTCTCTCCGTGGATGCACTGGCAGAAGTCAGATGGGCAGAGGTGTTGCTGAGCCATGGAGACTGAATGGTCTATTTGTGGGAATTGTTGGAGGCACTCAGTTCAGCAGTTCAGTCTCCACTAATCTTGCTAATCTTAAGGTGAAGGACCTGAGGGATGGGATGGCGTCCAGAGGGACCTGGACAAGGTGGAGAGGTGAGCCCAGGAACCTCATGAGGTTTAACAAGAGCAAGCAAAGTTCTGCACTTGGGCTGGAACAATCCTCATTAGTCATACTGACTGGGGAGGGGACTTGATAAAAAAGCAGCCCTGTGGAAAAGGACTTTAGGGTGCTGATGGATGAGAAGCTGGACATGAGCAGGCAGTGTGAGCTTGCAGACCAGAAGGCAAATGACAGCCTGGGCTACATCCAAAGCAGTGTTGCCAGCAGAGCCAGAGAAGGGATTCTGACACTTTGCTCTGCTGAGACCTCACCTGCAGTGCTGCATCCAGCTCTGGAGCCCTCAGTATAGGAAGGTCGTGGAGCTGATGGAGCAGGGCCAGAGGTAGGCCACAAAAGTGCTGAGGGAGTTGGAGCAGCTCTGCTACAAAGACAGGCTGAGGGAGCTGGGTAGAATCGGAGGCTTTGGGGAGGGCCTACATGAAGACTGGAGAGGAACAGTTTACAGAGGCCTTTTAGTGACAGGATGAGGGCAATAGCTTCAATCTATTCAATCTAGAGTAGAGCAGATTTAGATTGGATGTTAGGAACAGGTTCTGCACCATGAGGGTGGTGGAACACTGGAACGGGTTGCCCACAGAGGTGGTTGTGGTCTCTTCCCTGGAGATATTCGTGATGAGGCTTGACAGGGCTCTGATCTAGTTGAGGTTGCCCCTGCTGACTGAAGCAGGAGTTGGAATAATTGACCTGGAGGTCCCTTCCAGCCCAGACCATTCTGTGATTCTGTGACTTACCCAAACTATTCATTGTTGCCTTTTCCTTTGATGTTAAGTTAAATTGTCAGCTGTTTGCAATCACTGAGCAGTTTAGAAAGCAGCAGAAGGAAGCAGTCTTGTTACATAACTGGCAGCATTTATAGCCAGTGGTAGAAATTAATGCCACTTTGCAGTAATTTTGCATCTTTTTTGGAGAGACTTTAGTGTTTTGGTGCCTCTTGGAAGCCGTAACTTCTGTCCTGCATAGATCCTAAGAACCTCAAACAACAAACTCCAACCAAACAAAAAACCCAAACATAAAAACAAACAAACAAACCCAAGCAAACAAAGAAACAAACAAACACAAAATAAAACACCAAAAAAAAAAAATCCCTGTTCCTCTGATTGCAGAAGGAAGCTTAGAAATGGGATTTATTAAGTGTTCCAAGGAGGCAGGAATTATCTAACAAATGTAACTCCAAGTGTCACAGCACTTGGAAAATAAATGAAAGCCAAAAAAATATCCTCACTGCCTTCTTCACAAGAAAAAGCATCAGCTGTAATTTGGCTGTTTGTATGTACTGACTAAATTGTTTCCAGAAGATTAAGATCCTTTTCTATTTAGATGACTGCTGAAGGAATGGTATACTGTGATTTAATTAACACGTGGGGTTTGAGTGCTGTGCTCTGTCTTTGATTTCAGGGGGCACCTTTAACTACCTCATTCCCTGGGCTTTTAATCTCTTCAAAATGAGATGATGGTCTCTAACTCAGCTTTCTTAAAGGAACCAGGAGAATTGGAAAGTGTTGCTTTTAGCACTTGTTCTCATTTGTTTGGGAAAAAAAAAGTTTTCTGTTTATCTTGACCACCACCAAGAACCTTCTTTATACCCACAGGTCTATGTTTGTTTTATTTCAGCTGTGTTCTTCACCCTTGTTCAGCTGAAGACAGCTAAACTACAATGACTTCTCATATTACCAAAATTGTATTCAAAGACTTTGCATAGTCATAGAACCATAGAATGGTTTAGGTTAGAAGGGACTTAAAAGATCATCTAGTTCCAACTCCCTGCCACCTCCCACTAGAACAGGTTGCTCAAGGACTCATCCAGCCTGGCCTTGAACACCTCCAGGGAGGGAGCAGCCACAACCTCCCTGGGCAACCTGTGCCAGTGTCTCACCACCCTCACTGTAAAGAACCTCTTCCTAACAGCTGATTGAAATCTCCCCACTGACAGTTTAAACTCATTACTCCTCATCCTGTCATTACAAGACCTTGTCAATAGTTCCTCCTCAGCCCTCCTGTAGGCCCCTTTCAGATACTGGAAGGCCACTGCAAGGTCTCCTTGAAGCCTTCTCTTCTCCAGGCTGAAGACCCCCAAATCTCATAGCCTGTCCTCATAGCAGAGCAGCTTCAGCCCTCTGAGCATCTTGGTGGCCTCCTCTGGACTCACTCCAACAGTTCCGTGTCTTTGTTTTGGGGGCTCCAGAACTGTACACAGTACTCCAGGTGAGGTCTCACGAGAGCAGAGCAATCAGCATTAGGAAAGCTACATCAAAAGATTTTATATCACAGAACACTAGGAGTTGGAAGAATCATCTAGTCCAAATCCCCTGCCAGAGCAGGATGACTTAGGGCAGATCACATAGGAACGCATCCAGGTGAGTTTTGAATGACTCCAGAGAAGGAGACTCCACAACCTCTCTGGGCAGCTCATCTGTGTTTTGTCACCCTGACAGTGAAAAAGCTTTTCCTTCTGTATCCCAATACCAACTGTGGCCTGTCTCATATAAAAGCATGTGTGTTTAAATGTCATTCCAGGCTTGTCATACCGGAAAGGTCTTTCTTGGTCCCGTTCAAAAGACTATCAGGAAGTACTCTACCTACGGCCACTGGACTTGCAGAATGCATTCAGTGTGGTACACTGTACACATCAGCTGGATGCCACGTATGTACACAGTACTTCTGACCCTGGCATTGTATGAACTGCAGCTAAAACATCTAGAATTTCTGCCATGTATTTCACCTGGGATTGCAGATACTCATTTGTCTTCCCTCCCATTACTTCCCAATATCCTGAGCTTACTGTCCTGGCACATACAGCTTAGGTTGTTTTAATTTGCACTTTTGCCAACTACCTTAGTTTCGTTGTCACTGTGAATGAGATTTCAGTTAATCCTCCACCACCCAGCTTTGCCTGGGATGCTTTGCTAGAGTGCAGACTGTGAAAGATTTTGTCCAATGTGAGCTGTAATTTACAGGGATTACTTAATTGTTTTTTCTTTCCTTGATTAATGGGATATTTTAGGAGAAAATACACTTAGTGCAAAATGGTCATTCCTGGAAAAACCTTCTTTGAGGAAAGATCATATGATCACAAGATGTTAGGGGTTCCAAGGGACCTCCAGAGAGTGAGTTCAACCACCCCTGCCAGAGCAGGACCATAATCTAGTGCAGGTCACACAGGAACACATTCAGACAGGGCTGGGAAGTCTCCTCTGGAGACTTCCCAACCTCTCTGCTCAGCCTATTCCAATGCTCTGGGACCCCTACAGTAAAGTTCTTCCTCATGTTGAGGAGGAACTTCTGTGCTGTAATTTGCATCCATTGCCCCTTGTCCTATCACAGGTGCAACTGAAGCGCCTGTCCCCTCTCTCTTGACTCCCAGCCCTCAGATATTTATAAACATTGATTAGATCCCCTCTAAGTCATCTTTTCACCAGACCAAAAAGCCCCAGATCCCTCAGCCTCTCCTCATCAAGCAGTGCTCCAGCCCATTAATGACCTTTGTAGCCCTCTGTTGGCCTCTCTCCAGTGGATCCCTGTCCCTCTTGAACCAGGGAGCCCAAAACTGAACTCAGTATTCCAGGTAAGGTTTCATCAGGACAGAATAGAGGAGGAAGAGAACCTCCCTCAATCTGCTGGACACACTTTTCTTAATGTACCTTAAGACCCCATTGGCCTTCTTGGCCACCAGGGCACACTGCTGTGCCATGCAGAACTTGCTGCCCACCAGCACTCCCACGTCCCTCTCCACAGGGCTGCTCTCCAGCAGATCACAGTATCACACACAGTATCACCTCCCAGCCTGTACTGGCACAGTTTACTGTTCCATCCCCAGTGCAGGACTCTGCACTCATCTTTGTTGAACCTCAGTAGGTTCTTCTCTGCCCAGCTCTCAGCCTATCCCAGTCTTTCTGAATGACCTCACAGCCTTCATGTGTCTCAGCCAAGCCTCCCAGTTCAGTATCATCAACAAACTTGCTGAGCAGACTCTCTGTCACCAGAGTCTTTTAGACATTGCTCTATTTTTCCAGCAGCAAGGGATTTTTATCAATGAGCCATGCTGGCTACTGTCCTACTCAGGTGTAAGTTTATTTATAGGATCTTTTGTCAAGGCCAAAATAAAGGCTTGCCAATCATGCTGGATTTAGCTTCAGGAAAAAAAAAGTCATTATGATGTATTACTTAATAGCCAAAGATGGAGAATTTGCTGCTTTTGCTTCAATTTCCTTGGGGTTTATTTTAAATATTAAATGTTTTCTTGTAAAACAACAAGTTGCAAGCAAATCCATTAGGCTGAAGAGCTGACTTGGTGGTTCCAGTGCTGCCTTTGTATGCCTTCCTAATATCAGGCTTCTTTGTGTGCCCTATCAGGCTGCTGACAGAAATTTCTTCTGCATGGGATGGATGCCAGAAGTACTTCTATCGGTCACTTGCACGCCACTCTAGACTTCAGACAGCATTATTAGCACCTGCCAAGGTAAAGCTTTGAAGTGAAAATAGAAATCCTATGTCTGTTAACTCTGGATTTTACCAGTTTGGACTGAAATTTTCTAGTAGCAAAAAGAGGATGTGACATGATGCTTTTATTCTCTAATGTGATACCAAATACAGTCTTGTGGGTCATAGATTCATAGAATCAATCAAGTTTGGAAGGGACCACAAGGGTCATCTAGTTCCAACTCCCCTGCCATGGGCAGGGACATTTCACATTAGATCAGCCTGCCCTTAAACACTTCCAAGGATGGGGCTTCAACCACCTCTCTAGGCAACTCATTCCAGGGTCTCACCACCCTCATGCTGAAGAACTTCTTCCTAACATCCAGTCTGAATCTACCCATTTCTACCTTTGTTCCATTCCCCCCAGTCCTATCACTACCTGACATCCTAAAAATTCCCTCCTCAACATTCTTGTAGTCCAGCCATTACATGCAGCATCTTAATACCTGTTGTTCTGTGGCTGAACATCATTGGTTTGGTGATCTAAGTTAATAGTGTGCTAAATGCACAGCATCATTCATTCATCCCAGCAGTTCTTAAGTACTATTTTTTGTGTACAAAGGAAACTACCAAAATGCTGAATCAAAGCTTGTTAGGAAAACAGAACCAAGATAGTTGTTACACATGAGAAAACCAGTCAAGACTTTTAATGAGACATAACTGGAGCCTGTGTATAAACCAAAGTGCTGATATATTTCTGTGCTTCAAAGTTGCTCTCATATCAGTAGCCAGAACAAGTGAGTTTTGAGAAATCACAGAATTAACCAGGTTGGAAAAGACCTTCAAGATCATAGAGGCCAGCCTATTACCCAACACCATGTAATCAACTAAACCATGGCACCAAGTGCCACATTCAGTCTTTTTAAAACACTTCCAGGGACGGTGACTCCACCACCTCCCTGCACAGCCCATTCCAATGCCAATCACTCTGCAAAGAGCTGCTTCCTAACATCCAGCCTATACCTCCCCTGTGTCTCCTCATTCTCTCACTGGTTGTCTGGGAGAAGAGACCAACCCCCAGCTGGCCACAACTTTCTTTCAGGTAGTTGTAGGGAACAATAAGGTCTGCCATGAACCTCCAGGGTGCACACCGCAGCTCCCTCAGCCTCTCCTCACAGGGCTGTGCTCCAGCCGCCTCACAAGCCTTGCTGCCCTTCTCTGGATATGTTTGAGCATCTCAATATTCTTCTTAAACTGAAGGGCCCAGAACTGGACACAGTACTCAAGGTGTGGCCTAACCAGTGCTGAGTGCAAGGACAGAAGGACTTCCCTGGTCCTGCTGGCCACACTGTTCCTGATACGGGCCAGGATGCCATTGGCCTTCTTGTACCACTTCTTCAGTGTTCTAGGAAAAAGAAATCTCTTCCAGATCCTCTTCTTGCTGTGCTTCACCTCTTGTTTTGCAATATGACCTTGTCCAATATCACAGCTGGCAGTGGCATAAAGAATGGAATGTAGCTGAGATCAGTTTTGCTCTGTGTTGTGAACAGGCTTTAAAAGTGGAGCTGATTATACTGAAGGGAGTAAAAGTAAGTGTCAGTAAAATGGTGACATTAGTTGTGGGAGTGTTTTCAGCAATGGTCATGAGTGTAAAATACAGGGTGATCTCTTTCTGGTTTGTAATGATCATTATATGAGGTAGATTTACCATTGGTACTAATTCCCTGATATGAACTGGTGCAGGGAAGTCCAATTTAATGTGAGTGTTGTTGCAGAAGCTACTTGAGAATAAAGTTTGTAAGGATATATGGAAGACACAGACAGGGAAACTGGTACAAAAACTTCTGTCTGCATTTTAGGACTCGTTCAATTAAACCATAAACACAATTAAAACATTCACAGTGCAGTGAAATGGAGGCACAAAGAATGCTGTTGTCCCCTTACTCACCTAACTGTTCCCTCCCACTTTTTCTCTAGGATATTGGACTAGGTGGCATTGAGCGATGTAAAGGATACACTGCACACCTCCTGCAGATGCTTGTCAGACAGAGGCAATCTCTTACTGCACTGACAGAACAGTGGATCCTACTGAGGTATTTCTGCATTTTCCAACAGTGAAATGTTGGCAAGGAGTTCAGCAGTGAGCAATTCAGATCAAGAATCACAGAAACATTCAGGTTGGAAAAGCCCCTCAGAATCACCAAGTCCAACAGAAATCTCTGCTCTACGAGGTGCACCCTAAACCATAGCCCCAAGCACCACATCCAGAATACCTTTAAACACTCCATCACCTCCCTGGGCAGCCCATTCCAATGCCTGACCACTCCTGCCCTGAAAAGCTTTTTCCCTAATGTCCAATCTAAACCTACCCAGTCTCAGCTTGAGGCCATTCCCTCTTGTTCTGTCACTGTTTACCTGTCAGAAAAGTCCAGCAACAACCACTCCACAACCACTCCACAACCTCCTTTCAGGTAGCTGCAGACAGCCATGAGGTCTGCCTGCAGCCTCCTCTGTTTCATACTAACCATTCCCAGCTCCTTCATTCTCTCCTCATCAGATTTATTCTCCAGGCCCTTCCCCAGCTTCTTTTCCCTCCTCTGCACTGGCTCCAGCAGCTCCACATCTCTCTTGTATTGAGGTGCCCAAAACTAAACACAGTACTTGAGATGTGGCCTCACCTGCGCCAAGTCCAAGGGGCCAGTCCCCTCCCTGCTCCTGCTGGCCACAGCATTTCTAATCCCAGCCAGGATGCCATTGGCTTCCTTGGCCACCTGGGCACACTGCTGGCTCCTATTCAGTTGCTTGTCTGTTACAACCCCCAGATCCCTTTCTGCCATGCTGCTTTCCAGCCACACTGCCCCAGGCCTGTAGCTTTGCTTGGGGTTGTTGTGGCCCAAGTGCAGGACCTGGCATTTAGCCTTGTTGAAGCTCATTAACATTGTCCACAGATCCAATCTATCCAAGTCCCTCTGTAGAGCCTCCCTACCCTCTTGAAGATCAACACTGCCACCTAACTTGGTGTCATCTGCCAGCTTACTGCTGACACACTCTGTGTCTTCATCAGAAAGATGAAGAAAACCAGAAAATAAATAAATTATATTTCTCCCCCTGCTTCTCCCTGTCTCTTCTCCCCTCAATTAACTGTACATACAAAGAAGAGATGATGGATGGATGGGGACACACATGACACAGACACAAAAAAGGGTATTAGGTAGTATTTAACCTGTCATTGCAGCCAGTATTTTGGAATCAAAATGATTTGGGAAAAGCAAACTGGACATACCTGAAGACTGTGAAATAATTACTATAGTTAATGGTGAAGTTAAACCTATAGGTTGTTACATGTCTCTGATTTGGTATTGACCTAAGATAATTTTGGCTGTGTTTGAGCTGTTGGTTTGATTTGGAGTGAATGAATTATCTGGATGGCACTTTGAGCCCAGATGAAGAAACCTCAACAGCTTACAAAGAAAGACCTGTAGGAAGGTGGGAGATACTACATCTTCTGTCAAAACTCAAAAATGAGGAGGTCTTTCTCTCTTGATGTGATTTTTTTTCCCTCATCAGTCTCACTGCAGCTTCCACTGTTCTGCATATTCATCCTCATTGCTATTATAATCCATAAAAACTTCTCTAAGTTGAGTCAGGAGCTATTTCCTTTGTATACAAAAGGAAATCTAGATTGAAGATTAGCGGTGCAAAAATTACCTTAACCTAAGGGAATTTGGAAACTGAACTAAAGAATCAAAAACCAAACAAAAGCCCCAGATACAAACCTCTAATTTTCCAGTCACAAGAATAGTAAAACCTCTGATACCCTTCCCTGCATTGCTGTGACTGTCATTGTCAATCAGAGTCATCATTTGGTTTGAGCTGGTTATTACACAGCACTTCAGAGAATGAAGATGTGTCAGAACCTAATTTGCTTTATTTGAGTATCAGGTCTGGAATTCAAGGATGGTTTGGTGTAGATTCTGAATATTCTCACAGAGCCCTGTTTTCACAACTCAAACATATGCAGTGGAGAGAAGAGCTGAATAGTTAAGCATTTTACTGGTTTTCTTTAAGAGAAAAGCTATCATTTTAGTTTACCCTAGAAAAAGTTTGGGGGGATTTTGTTGTTGTGTTTTGTGGTTTGTTTTTTTTTCCACTGACTTCATGTTACTTAGAGGGTTGATGAACTTGGTCTAAAGGTTGAGCTTTTTGATGGGAAGTTTAACATAAAAGTTGGTGATTGTAATTTTTCCTTATTTCTTCTTAACCAGGAACCTCCTGAGCTGTATACAAGAGATAGATTCTAGATTGACTGCTGACAGAGAATATAATGTAGCATTTCCTCCTCAAGACAGCATTCAGTGCTGGACTGATAAACTGCAGCAACTTTCCATGCAGTGTGTGATGGTTCTCGAGGAGCTGTCTTGGTTTCTGCAGTGCTGCCCAAGAGAAGAGTCAATAAAGTGCAGTGACAGTGAAAGCACAGATGTCAAAATAAACATTTTTCAGAGTTCAGGACCTGAAGTGGGAAATCTGTTCAAGGGAATAGATGACCTAATTCCCTCAGAGCTAAAATACCTGACTCCAGTAATGACTGAGCAACTGCCTCCCGGATGCAGGATGAGAAATAAGGATCAATTATGGCTGCAGGTAGCTACACAGTTGACTGCAATGCTGGGAAATGTGAAGGCAGTGAAAGCAGAAGTGGACAAAATAAGACAACAGTCATGTGGGACCTTGTTGTATTCCTGGTGAGTTCTACATGTGCATTAAAACTGAATCTCTGTGTGTTGATGTAAGATGTGTGAAGTCATCTTGGAAATGTTTGTCTGTGCTTGAAAAGTGTGTCCAGGTGCTCTTGGAACTTGTTTCTGTTTGGTTTTCTCGCAAAGTGCAATGCCTGGCTTTTAAAGCAAATCACAGAATGTTAGAGCTTGGAAGGGACCACCAGAGATCACTGAGTCCAACTCTCCTGCCAAAAGCAGGATCACCTAGGGTAGTCTGCACAGGAATGCATCCAGGCAGGTTTTGAAAGTAGAATAGAATAGAATAGAATAGAATAGAATCAACCAGGTTGGAAGAGACCTCCAAGATCATCCAGTCCAACCTAGCACCCAGCCCTATCCAGTCAACTAGACCATGGCACTAAGTGCCTCATCCAGGCTTTTCCTGAACACCCCAGGGACAGTGACTCCACCACCTCCCTGGGCAGCCCATTCCAATGCCAATCACTCTCTCTGTGAAGAACTTCCTCCTAACATCCAGCCTATACTTTCCCCCGGCACAACTTGAGTCTGTGTCCCCTTGTCCTGTTGCTGGTTGCCTGGGAGAAGAGACCAACCCCCACCTGGCTAGTCTCCACAACCCCCCTGAGCAGCCTGTTCCAGTGCTGTGTCTTTTCTCACTCCCCTGTTAAGTCACTAAATAAGTGGTTTTTTCAGTCTTCTTGGTTTGTCTTCAGTCCCCTGGGATTTCACCCCCATAACTACTTAGTTAAGGAGGTGAATTTCAAATGTAAATTTAATGGAGAATTTCTTTTCTTTCAAAATTGCTCTGTAGCCTAACTGTTAATAACAACAGGTCTAGGGAGGTTCTTCTCCCCCTCTGCTCTGCCCTGCTGAGACCACACCTGGAGTACTGTGTCCAGTTTTGGGCTCCCCAGATCAAGAGAGACAGGGACCTGATGGGGAGAGTCCAGAAGAATGCCACAAGGATGACTGGGGGATTGAGCATCTCCCCTGCAAAGAGAGCTTGAGAGCCAGTTTAGTCTGGAGAAAAGAAGGCTGAGAGGAGATCTGAGCAATATATACAAATATCCGAGGAGCTGGTGTCAAGTGGAGGGCCAAGCTCATTTTGGTGGTCAGCAGCAATAAAACAAGGAACAGTGGACACAAACTGGAACAGAGAAGGTTTCAGCTCAGCATGAGGAGAGACTTCTGTAGAGTGAGGGTGAGAGCCCTGGAGCAGGCTGCCCAGAGAGGTTGTGGAGTCTCCTTCTCTAGAAACTTCCCAAACCCACCTGGATGCATTCCTGTGCAGACTACCCTGGGTGATCCTGCTTGAGCAGGGGGGTTGGACTCAATGATCTCTGGAGGTCCCTTCCAGCCTCTAACAGTCTGATTCTGTAAATAGGCATCCCTCTCATTCTCTGTCTGCTTCAGACAGTGAGTGGCACATCTGCTGACTGTCAGACATTTAGTAAGTTCAAAGTGGAGATCTGCTGCTTTCTCCTCATTCCTGCCCCAAGAACATGTTTCATTTTAAACTGCAGTGTTCATTCTTCTTTCTGTCTCATGCAATTTCTTGTTGCAGGAGAGATTTCGAAGTTTGCACATCAGCTATGAGTTGCTTGCTTGAAGTCTCAGCTCAGTTACAAGGCATCGAGTGCCTGTTTCTTCCAGATGTGGAAGGAAAGCAAGCTACAAATCAGATGGCCCTAATCAAAAGCCTAAAGTATATACAAGAAGAAGTTAATAATACATCTGCAGACTTCACAGCCTGGAGAACACAGCTTCTTGCTTCCATGAAGAATTGCAGAGGTAAGGACAATTCTTCTCTGCCCATTTTTCTTTAGTTTAGGTAAAGGTTTAAGAATTCCTTGGGTTGCTTATTGCAGAAAATGGCTCAGTGTTCATTTGGGTATCCACAAACACTTGATGAAATCCAGACTTGTAAAATATAGCCCAGACTTAAGCTATGCAATAATGTGATGGAGCTTTTTTCCCCCCTTAGTCATTTCTGATGACAGATTTAAACCCTATTTGTCGATCAGGATTAGCAAGGAGATTTCAGTAGATGTTAGAATAAAGTTCTTTACAGTGAGGGTGGTGAAATACAGGACCAGGTTGCCCAGGGATACTGTGGATGCTCCCTCCCTGGAGGTGATCATAACTAGGTTGGATGAGACCTCGAGAAACATGTTCTAGTGGGAGGTGTCCCTGCCTATGGGAGAGGTTTGGAACTGAATGATCTTTGAGGTCACTTTCAACCTAAACCATTCTATGATTCTATAGCTCTGTGGTAAAAATTGGAGGGTGCTTATCATGCGTAGGGCAAACACAGTAACTGATTTAAGGTCTTTCTGTCTAAAACTGCCTGTGTTATGATTCCAAAGGAAATCAACTGTCAGATGAAGAGTTTGTGGAGCACTTCTCAGCAAAAGTGGAAGCAGTTATCCATGTTGTTCTCTATGCCATCCAGTGTTTGGTTGAGAGAAAACAGGAACATGGAAAAGAGGAAGAAAAATCTGCAGAAGAAAATGGTAAGTTTGGTTATTTAGTTGAGGAGAGTTTCAGCTATGCAAACCTAGAAATTCCTTAAACTGTGTCTAGCCAGAGGCACCAATAGACAAGGAAATTGCCACTTCAGTAGAAGTCTGTTTAGAAGGCTGTTTCCAGACTGCTTATTGGAACATTTTTAGAAGGCTTGACTTAATTTACCTATTTTCTCTGTATTTCAAACAAAGAGGATGCAGCCTCCTTTGATGTGATTAAAGCAGGACACATAACTAAGCTTTTGGATGAAGATCTTTCTGCTGATTTGGATTCTCTGCATGTGCAAAAAGCCATTTTAGCAGTTTCAGAACTCCTGGAGGACCTAAAATCTTACAGGGAAGATTACACCTCAGATAAACATAAGGTAAAAGTGTTCTTCTCAAGAGGTTTTGCCTTAGGGATCTCAAAAGATTTGAAACTGTCAGCTTTGGGTAAATGTGCATTGCTGTTGTCTAGTAACTCAAAGCTGCAAGCATGTGAGAAATTATGGCCAAACAGAGGTACTCTTCTGTAGTGTAGAAGCCAGATGTTCCTTTGCTGAGAAGGAAAAGGTTTGGGCTTTCTGAAAATCTGTGAAAAATCTTTGTGAAAAGCTTTGTGAAGAAGCTTCAGAAACTTTGGAACTCGTATTTGAACTTGCCTGCTGGTAGCTCTGGTTTGAGCATCCCCACCTGGAGTACTGTGTACAATTCTAGAGCCCCCAAAGCAAGAAGGATGTGGAACTGTTGGAGCCAGTCCAGAGGAGGCCATGAAGATGCTCAGAGGGCTGGAGCACCTCTGCTGTGAGCACAGGCTATGAGAGTTGGGGCACTTCAGCCTGGAGGGGAGAAGGCTTTGCAGAGACCTTGCAGTGGCCTTCCAGTATATGAAGAGGGCCTACAGGAGGGCTGGGGAGGGACTATTGACAAGGTCTTGTAATGACAGGACGAGAGGTAATGGGTTTAAACTGGCAGAGGGGAGATTTAAACTGGATGTTAGGAAGAAGTTCTTTCTAGTGAGGATGGTGAAGCACTGGCACAGGTTGCCCAGGGAGGTTGTGGCTGCTCCCTCCCTGGAGGTGTTCAGGGCCAGGTTGGATGAGGCCTTGAGTGACCTGTTCTAGTGGGAGATGTCCCTGCCTATGCCAGGGGGTTGGAACTGGATGAGCTTTGAGGTTCCTTCCAACCTAAACCATTCTATGATTCTGTTCTATGAAAAGTTGTGAAAAACTAGAGAAAGCTTCAGAAACTTTGGAACTTGTCTTTGAACTTGCCTGCTGGTAGCTCTTACAGTCTCACAGTATCACCAAGGTTGGAAGAGACCTCACAGATCATCAAGTCCAACCCTTCACCACAGAGCTCAAGGCTAGACCATGGCACCAAGTGCCACGTCCAGTCCTGCCTTGAACAGCCCCAGGGACAGCAACTCCACCACCTCCCTGGGCAGCCCATTCCAGTAGCCAATGACTCTCTCAGTGAAGAACTTTCTCCTCACCTCAAGCCTAAATTTCCCCTGGCACAGCTTGAGGCTGTGTCCTCTTGTTCTGGTGCTGGCCACGAGCATCACTTTTCACTCTGTCATCACCCTCTCTGCAGTGCACCTCAGCGCATACATAATCAAGTTTGACAGCTTTCCTTTGGTTTTAACTGCAGTTCTTCAACCAGTCCTGCTATCTGCTGGTGCGTCTAAAGCCCATGCTCTGCAAGTATTCAGACCTCATCCTCTTCTACCTCACTGTTTCACTGACATCTCACCGGAGTACTGGAAAATTGCTCTCTGTTCTAACGAGCATTTTTACAGAGCTTGCTCAAAAGGTGAGTTATTAGAGATAACAGTGGATACCAACAGTAAGAGAAATGTGGGCAGCAGGGTGAGGGAAGTGATCCTCCCCCTCTGCTCTGCACTGGTGGGACCCCACCTGGAGTACTGTGTCCAGTTCTGGAGCCCCTATTACAAGAGGGATATGAATGTGCTGGAAGGTGTCCAGAGAAAGGCCACGAGGATGATCAGAGGCCTGGAGCAGCTCTGCTATGTGGAGAGACTAAGGGAGTTGGGGCTGTTCAGTCTGGAGAAGAGAAGGCTCCGAGGTGACCTTATTGTGACCTCTCAGTATCTTAAGAGGGCTGCAAGAAAGCTGGGGAGGGACTTTTTAGGCTGTCAGGTGGTGATAGGAATGGGGGAATGGAACATAGCTAGAAACGGGTAGAGTCAGACTGGATGTTAGGAAGAAGTTCTTCAGCATGAGGGTGGTGAGACCCTGGAAGGGGTTGCCAAGGGAGGTGGCTGAAGCCTCATCCCTGGAGGTATTTAAGGCCAGGCTGGATGAGGCTCTAGACAGCCTGATCTAGTGTGAGGTGTCCCTGCCCATGGCAGGGGGGTTGGAATTGGATGATCTTTGTGGTCCCTTCCAAGCCTGACTGATTCTATGGTATGTGGTGTGTGTGTATTGAATGTGTCCAAGGGTTTAAGTAGGGACTGAGCTGAACTACAGGACATTTTGTGTCTCTGTTTGCCTTTGTTAGGGATTTTGTCTGCCTAAAGAACTACTTGAAGAAGAAGCTGGAGAAGGAGCTTCACAGTTTCACGATTACGAGGACGCTGGTATTGGAGATGGGGAAGGCAAGAAGGATGTCAGTGACAAAATAGAAAGTGAAGATCAGGCAAGTGTCCTGGGTAGTTCTGGTTTAATTCAAGTAAAGCTGAAAAGAAGCCTTGGAATCCATGTTGTAAATGTTTCAGGTAAAAGAAAGGTTAACTTTCCTTCAGTCTCCTGTTTAGGTTGGCTCTTGTCTTTGCATATAAGCTTGCAAGTATTGCTGTGGTACTTAAAGATTTAATATATTGCCAGGACCAAATTGTGATGGTTCTTATTTTTCCATTAATTCAGATAGAAGACAGTTTTCAGAAGGGTCAAGAGAAAGAGAAAGAGGATCAAGATTCTAAACCAGACATTGAAGGAGAAGACAATGCAATTGAAATGTCAGAAGACTTTGAAGGAAAAATGCATGATGGAGAACTGGAAAAAAAAGGTTTGGTCCTTCCACTGTGGCAAACTTACAAGAAATATTCTAAATCAGGGCAGTAATGGTTGTCTTTGCTATATAATGAAGCATATACTGAAAAGTCTGTGTTAACAACAGAGCAGTGCCATTTGTGTGTGGACACTAAGAGGTATTGATAGGAATGCAAAGATGTACACAAAGGAAATACCATCTCTGCTTCGGCACTGTGATGGTTTTGGAATGAAGCAGCCAATTCCTTCTGTTGTGAGCTGACCTACAGACATGTCTTAAAATCAGTCACTGAAAATCAACAGAACACAGAGGCACAGAATTAACCAGGTTGGAAAAGACCTCTAGGATCATCAAGTCCAACCTATTACCCAACACCATCTAATCAACTAAACTGTGGCACCAAGTGCCTCATCTAGTCTTTCTTAAAACACTTCCAGGGACAGTGACTCCAGCACCTCCCTGAGTAGCCCATTCCAATGCCAGTCACTCTCTGTGAAGATTTTTTAACTAACATCCAGCCTAAACCTGCCCTAGAGCAGTTTGAGACTGTGTCCCCTCCTTCTGTCACTGTTTGCCTGGGAGAAGAGACCAACCCCAGCTGGCTACAGCCTCTTTTCAGGTAGTTGTAGAAAGCAATGAGGTCCCCCCCTGAACCTCCTCCAGGCTAAACAATCTCATCTTCCTCAGCTGCACCTCACAGGGTTGTGCTCCAGCCCTCTCACCAGCCTTAGTGCCCTTCTCTGGACATGTTTGAGCATCTCAATATTTTTCTTAAACTGAGGGACCCAGAACTGGACACAGACTCAAGGTGTGGCCTAACCAGTGCGG
This sequence comes from Tricholaema leucomelas, assembly GCA_013400475.1. Lineage (NCBI taxonomy): Eukaryota > Metazoa > Chordata > Aves > Piciformes > Lybiidae > Tricholaema lacrymosa > Tricholaema leucomelas. The sequence goes on from WAAF01005684.1 coordinate 238,439, forward strand.
GGTACAGGGGCAGAAGGGCTTCCCTGTTCCCGCTGGCCACACTGTTCCTGATACAGGCCAGGATGCCATTGGCCTTCTTGGCCAACTGGGCACACTGCTGACACTTGAGACTACAACTGTCATTAACTTCAAAATCTGACTAACAAAGTTATTGCTAACTTTTTAAGCAATCTAAAGAATTTAATTCCCCTTTTTAAAAGGCAGCAACATTTGGTAGATTGACTCAAGTTGCTACTCACCCAAAAGGTAGCAGTTTTATCCACTTTAAAGGGTGACAGCTGAAAGATCTGAAAGTAGAGTGCTTTACAAATTACAGTAGTGTTCAATCTACTTTTGAATCTGACAAAGTGCCAAGAATAAATTCATCTGCACAAGAAGAAAAAGTCCCAAGCCTAGTAAACAGATGAAGTAGAATGGACAGTTCCTCTCCCAGTAATGCCAAAACATCTTGAAATGGAGAATGGAGAAGGTAAGGAACAGGGTTAAAATCATCCAGGTTTTGCACCTGGTACTTGTTAAGGCTGAGGGAGAGAATATTGTGGGTATGTCTAAGAGAACAGCCTGGAACACCTCATTGGGTCCCTGCTCTTAGAGATGTTAGTGCATGGATGTCTGTTTCCACACATCTCAGTTGACTGCACAGGGCAGTGAAACTGAGGTGCAGCACTGACTGCTTGTTTCTGAACTCAACCAGAAAGTGAACTGTTTCTTCTGTACTAAAACACCTTCTGAACTGTACACAGAAAATGATGAGAATTCAGATGAAGAGGAGGAGCTGGAGAAGCAGATGGGAAATCTTGATAATGCTGAAGCTGATGATAAACTGGACGAGAGGCTCTGGGGGGATGATGACGACGACGACGACAATGAAGATGCCAGTAGTAAAACAGAAGAAACTGGACCAGGAATGGATGAGGTACAGAGGAAAGGAGTGGGGGAAAAAGAACATTAAAGGAATTAAACTCTGCTAACATGATGTGACATACACCATGAACATCCTTGCATAGCTTTTAGTCTTGGAAAGGGATCATAGAATGGTCTGGGCTGGAAGGGACCTCCAAAGGTCATCCAGTCCAACCCCTCTGCACTCAGCAGGGACATCCTCAACTAGATCAGGTTGCCCAAAGCCCTGTCCAGCCTCACTTTGAATATCTCCAGGGATGGAGCCCCAACCACCTTCCTAGACAACATGTTCTGGTGTTCCACCACTCTCATGATGAAGAACCTGTTCCTAACATCCAGTCTAAATCTGCTCTGCTCTAGTTTGAAGCCACTGACCTCATCCTGTCCCTGCAGCCCTTTGCAAACAGTCTCTCTGAAGCCACCTTGTAGCACCCTTCAGGCACTGGCAGGCTGCTATTAGGTCTCCCTGGAGCCTCCTCTTCTCCAGGCTGAATAACCCCAGCTGCCTTAGCCTGTCCTCGTAGTAGCAGAGGTCCTCCAACTCCCTGAACATTTTCATGGCCCTCCTCTGGACCTATTCCATCAGCTCCATGTCCTTCCTATACTGAGGGCTCCAGAGCTGGATGCAGCACTGCAGGTGAGGTCTCAGCAGAGCAAAGTGTCAGAATCCCCTCTCTGGCTCTGCTGGCAACGCTACTTTGGATGTAGCCCAGGCTGTGATTTGCCTTCTGTGCTGCAAGCTCACACTGCCTGCTCATGTCCAGCTTCTCATCCATCAGCATTCCCAAGTCCTTTTTCACAGGGCTGCTTTCTCTTACCTCCTCCCCCAGTCTGTATTGATAGTGAGGATTGTTCTGGCTCAGGTGCAGAACCCAGGGTAATTGGAGTGTATTGCAAGTCATTTGGTGTTTGGTTTTTGTAGCAGATGGTATTTTCTCACTCAGACTTTGAGAAGCAGGTAGCATAATTGAATTTCTTTGGAATTTGTTGGTGAATAGGAGGATTCAGAGCTCGTTGCAAAAGATGACAATTTGGGCACAGGAAACAAGGATAATAAAAAACAGCCTCCCAAGGACAAGGAAGAAGAGCAACAAGATGACGAGTGTGGAAACAAAGAGAAAATCCATGAACAAATTGATGAGGTAAAAGTGATTTGGAGTGCACAAAGAATGTTGCTGTTAAATCATATTCTGATGCTTCCAGCATGTGTTTATGGGAATTTGAAATGCTCTTTATGTAACAGTTAAGTGCACTATGAAAATCTATTCATTTCAGAGCTAAAAATGAACCATGCTGTATCCTTTATGATAGATGTGATTCTTCTCTTCTGATCTGTAATCCAGAAAGAATTTTTAGAATAGAATAGAATCAACCAGGTTGGAAGAGACCTCCAAGATCATCCAGTCCAACCTAGCACCCAGCCCTATCCAATTTTGTTTACACCAGCCTCAGTTTCTAATGACTTCCAAACCAGGCTGTAGACTGAACTGCTATTTTGATGGGCAAGGTTTAGAAGTTGTCGTTCTGTTGTGTTTCTCTTAAGTCAGCGAGACTGACCCCCCAAAATCTGTATACAGTATACTTGAAGATTCTGCATATTATACATTATTATTCTGTTCAGAATTGCTCAGCTGGGAAAGCAGGGTTCTGAACACAAACCATGCTCTTGGGAAGAAGGAATAATTTAGGTAAAGGCATTTGCTGAAATTACCTTTTTTCTGCTATTTGTCCACGAGGATGTGTGCCACTGGAAGCTCGTTTTTAATCTAATATTGTATCCAGCATTTCTGTGTCCTGGAGAATTCAGAAGTATCTTATCTGTCATCTTTTACTTGTCCTATTTTATTACATACCTGTCTGTTTGGGTTTTCTTCACCACATTCTTCTGCTGACAGCGTGAGTATGATGAGAATGAAGTAGATCCTTACCACGGCCAGCAAGAAAAGGAGCCTGAAGTTGAGCCTTTAGACCTTCCTGATAATTTGAACCTGGAGACTGATGAGAAGAGTGATGAGGAAGAGGATGAAGGTACCAGTAAAAAATCTCTCCACAGATTCCTAGATGAAAGCCAAATGGAAATAGGAAAGAAGAGTTGGTCAGATAATGAGCTCTTGTAGGCCACTACAAGGTCTCCTTGAAGCCTTCTCTTCTCCAGGCTGCAGAGCTCCAACTCTCATAGTCTGTCCTCATAGCAGAGCTGCTTCAGTCCTCTGAGCATCTTCATGGCCTCCTCTGGACTCGCTCCAACAGTTCCATGTCATTCTTGTGCTGGGGGCTGTTGTGTTGGAGTACAGAGCACTCCATCTCCTGACTCTAAAGAATATTAGGTTAAAGGAAGGTAGTAGAAATTCATCATGCTGTGTAGTCACACAGAATCACAGGTGTTGGGAGGAACCGCTGGAGATGATCTACTCCAGCCCTCCTGCCAGAGCAGCTTCACCTAGAGCAGGTGGCACAGGATAGCAGCCAGACAGACTTTGAATGACTCCAGAGATGGAGGCTCCACCATCTCCCTGGGCAGCCTGTTGCAGTGCTTCCCCCAGCCTCAGTGTAAAGGTCTTTCTTGTGTTTAAATGAAACTTCTTATCTTCACCTTAGCCACAGAGCAATAGAAGGATTGGTTAAGAAATTCTCTGCTGTAGCAAATTGTTGCTTCTCTGTCTAGAATTCTCAGTATTAAGCTTTTTTTGATAGGCTGGGCAGTTGTAATAGTCACTCTCTTTGTATTTCACTGTGGGTTTTGTATGCCTTTCTGATTTTTTTCAATCTAGATGAAGAAAATGCTTTTGAAATAGATGAGAAACCTGTTGATTTAAGTGAAGCAGAAAAGGCAGAAGAAGAGAACAAAGAGGATGCTGGTGAGACAGAAGGAGATGATCAACAGGCACAACCAGCTGAAGAAGGCATTTCTGAAGATACAGAAGAGAAAGGAGATGAAGGGGATAAAGATGGTGATGACCAAGAAGAAAATGAAGGGAACACTGAGGATGCAGCAAAAGAGGAGGAGGAGGAAGAGTCACAACCACCTGATGAGGAAAACCAGGAATCTGCTGAAGACAAGGGAGTCCCTGCTGTTGAGCAAGGCCTTCAACCTCAGGTAGAGAATAATAAAGTCTAACTGTATTCCTTTTTTTTCCCTTTTTTCCTTTCTCCTCCTTTTTCTCCCTTTCTCCTCCTTTTCTCCCTTTCTCTGCCTTTTCTCTTCTCCCTTCCTGCTCTTTTTCTCCCTTTCTCTTTTTCTCTTCTCCCTTTCTCCTCCTTTTCTCTTCTCCCTTTCTCTGTTCCTCTTCTCCCTTTCTCCTCCTTTTTGCCCTTTCTCTGCCTTCCCTCTTCTCCATTTCTCCTCCTTCCCTCTTCTCTCTTTCCCCTCCTTCCCTCTTCTCCCTTTCCCTTTCTTTCTTTTATTTTTTTCATCAAGAAATTATGTTCTGTGATTCTCTGAAACAAATTTGGCATTGAGCAGGTGTAATATTAGTGAGAATCTCCATCAAGGTAAGAGAGATGTGCTTACTATTAAACTGCTCTAGTTCTGTCACCTATATTCCCATTGCCTCCTTGGCCTTCTGTTTCCTGATGCTTTTAAAAATGTTAAAATAAACTGCTGTTCTTCCAGGAAGAAGAGGGTAAAGATAATTCAGAGATGGATGAACAGATCCCTGAGGAAAGAATGGAGCATGAAACACAAGGGCAGACTGGGCAAGAAAACCTGCAGAGTGAGAGTGCTGTTGAGCTGGCTGGAGAGGCTTCAGAAAGAGACCAGTCTAAAGAGGTAAATTACATGGAGGGGTCCTAGTTAAAAATGCTGAACTTGTGAATGTGTCTTCAAGTTACAGTCAAGGAATTGCTGCTATATTTTTAAGAACTGTGTCTTAGGATTCAATTTTGAGAAGACAAATTAGACATTCACTGAAAAAAAATGTTAGAAGGCCAAGTAGGTACCTGAAAACTGTGTGGTAAAGTTCAGGCTGACTGCTGAGCTGCAGAATTGTCTCTTCTGCTCTCCACAAGAGTAAGTCAGTTTTGAGCCACTCATCAATCACAACAGAAGGCAGCACAGCATTGCAATTTAACTGCTCAAATCTGTCTACAGCAGCTGCTGAATCACTTCTCAGTTGCCATTGCAATTCTTTTGGTCTCTCAGGAATATGGAAGTGGAGCTTCAAGTGCAAATCAGTCAGAAGGCCACGAGTCTGCACTCATGGCCCGGATGGCTTCTCAGAAGCAAAGCAGAAAAACCACCCAGGTTCATCTCAGTTGTTTTTTTTTTCCTCCTTTCCCCTCTCCTCCTTCCTTCTCCCCTCTCTTCCTTCCTTCCCCCCTCTCTTCCTTCCTTCCCCCCTCCTCCTTCCTTCCTTCCCCCCTCTCCTCCTTCTTTCCTTCCTTGCCCTCTCTCTTCCCTCCTTCCCTCCTTCCCCCATCTCCTCTTTCCTTCCTATCCCCCCCTCCTCCTTCCTTCCTACCGCCCCCTCCTTCCTGCTCCCCCTTCCTTCCTTCCTTCTTTCCTTCCCCCCTCTCCTCCTTCCTTCCCCTCTCTCCTCCTTTCCTTCCTATCCACCCCTCCTCCTTCCTATCTGCCCCCCCTCTTCCTTCCTTCCTTCCTTCCTTCCTTCCTTCCTTCCTTCCTTCCTTCCTTCCTTCCTTCCTTCCTTCCTTCCTTCCTTCCTTCCTTCCTTCCTTCCTTCCTTCCCCCCCCTCCTCCTTCCTTCCCCTCAGCTCAGCAAGGCTGAGTACTTCCCTGTTAGAGCCCTGGCTCTGCTCGGTGTTTGGCTGCAGCTCACTTGAGGTTACCGCAGTGAGCCGCTCTCTTTGCAGAGTTTCAAGAGGAAGCCTGGCCGGGCAGACAATGAGCGCTCCATGGGAGATCACAACGAGCACATCCACAAGCGGCTGAGAACCATAGAGTCCAGCAGTGAAGCAAAGCAGGACACAACCCAGCCTAAACAAAACGTGGAGGAGGCTGAAGCATTTGAGCATATTAAAGAAAGCTCTGAAAGCTATGATGCACAGACATATGGTACGGTGGTATTTCTGGGTGTCAAGAGCTGTCATTAAATCCTGAAGAGCTCCTCCTTACTGTAACTTTTCCCATGAGGTTTTTTAAAGCTAGTTTGACAATCCTGGCTGCAGAGTGGGTCGAGAGGGGCTCTCAAGACAGAGACTTGGGTGGATTCTTTGATGAGAAGCTCAGTATGAGCTAGCAGTGTGCTCATGCAGCCCAGAAGGCAAATTGTATCCTAGGTTGCATCAAGAGGAGTGTGGCCAGCAGGCCAAGAGAGGTCATTCTGCCCCTTATTCTATTCTTGTGAGACCCCACCTCAACTACTGCATCCAGGTCTGGTGTCCCCATCATGAATAAGGGTATGGAACTCTTGGAGCGAGTCCAGAGGAGGGCCACAAACATGATCCAAGGGCTGGAGCTCTCTGCTATGAGGACAGGCTGAGGGACCTGGGCTTGTTCAGCCAAGAGAAGAGAAGACTCCGGGGAACCTTACAGCTACCCTCTGACACCTGAAGAGATCCTACAGGAAGGCTGGAGAGGGACTTTTCATAAGGGTGTTTAGCAATAGGACAAGGGGGAAGTTTTAAACTGAGAGTAGGTTTAGACTGGATCATAGGAAGAAGTTCCCGATACTGGCCTGTATCAGGAACAGTGTGGCCAGCAAGAACAGGGAAGTCCTTCTGCCCCTGTACTCAGCACTGGTTAGGCCACACCTTGAGTCCTGTGTCCAGTTCTGGACTCCTCAGTTTAACAAAGATGTTGAGGTACTGAAACGTGTCCAGAGAAAGGCAATGAAGCTGGTGAGAGGCCTGGAACACAGCCCTGTGAGGAAAGGCTGAGGGAGCTGGGATTGTTTAGCCTGGAAAAGAGGAGGCTCAGGGCAGACCTCATTGCTGTCTGCAACTACCTGAAGGGAGGCTGTAGCCAGGTGGGGTTGGTCTCTTCTGCCAGGCAACCAGCAACAGAACAAGGGGACACAGCCTCAAGTTGCGCCAGGGGAGGTCTAGGCTGGATGTTAGGAGGAAGTTCCTCACAGAGATAGGAATGTGTTGCCCAGGGAGATGATGGAGTCACCGTCCCTGGAGGTGTTCAAAAAAGGCCTGGATGAGGCACTTAGTGCCATGGTCTAGTTGACTGGATAGGGCTGGATGATAGGTTGGACTGGATGAGCTTGGAGGTCTCTTCCAACCTGGCTCATTCTATGATTCTAAGTTGTTCGGTATGAGGATGGTGAGACTCTGGAATAGGTTGCCCAGGGAGGTTGTGGATGCCTCTTCCATGGGGGTGTTCAAGGCCAGGTGGGGCCTCATCAAGGTTAGATGAGGCCTTGAGCAGCTGAGTCTAGCTGAGAGGTGTTCCTGCCCATGGTGGGGAGGTTGGAGTAGGTGATCTCTGAGGTCCCTAAGCCATTCTGTGATGATCCTCACTTTGGTTTAAGGTGTAGCATCATTTCACTGCACCATTTCACTACAGTATCTGCTACTCTTTGGCAGTCAGATGCAACCATCCTAACAGTTTTTAAAGTAGTAAATTGACTCATAACAATGGATTTTATCTTAATAAACCTTTAAGATCCAATTCCTCCAAATCTTACTCAAATCATATTGAAACCCAAACTGCTCCTACACATGCTAAACATTTGGGACAACACAGCAGGTTTTTTCTTCTGTAGCAAACAAATTGATGCTCTCTAAAAATACTCCTCTAATTAAAATGTAGTTCAATGGCTTTCCATTAAAGTAACTATTCTGTTTCATTCATCAGGTTTGCAGGGCAATAGCTCACTGCTACAATATGACACAGCACAGTGAAAGATAAAACTGAGGTTTGAGACAGCAATTCAGGTTTGTCCTGAAGTTCACTAAAACTGATAGGCAGTGGCCTCAGAATGCAGTGGGATTTTTGCAGCTTCACTGCTTTTCCTTCCCCTTTTCCCTCATTAAGTCTTGTTGCTTTTGTACAGATGTAGCTAGCAAGGAGCAAGAGAAACCTATTGTGCCTCTTGAAGAAAAGGAAGAAGGAGATCCTGAAGATGCAGCTATGGAAACAGAAATGGAGAACAACGAGGAGCTCAGAGCAGTAGACACCGAGGAGCTGAAGCCAGAGAAAAAGAAATCTACTGCTACTAAACCTGGTACATTAACTTAAAAGCCATTTCTAAATGTACACTGGTGTGCATCTTTAGGTGCTGGTGGTTGTATTCTCATGTAATAGATGTGGGAATGGTTTATAAGACAAAACCATCTGTTCTTAACTGACTTTTCTGCAGCAATAGTTTTACTCCTGCCTAGTAACCAGCATTAGCCTTTTCATAATCAGTTGAGTGACAGAAGGGTTTGCTCTTCTCCTTCAAGTTAATGGTCTCTAATCTTTATCCACTTTGAAGCAGTAAAAAGCAAACACTTTCCTGCTGCTAGCCACAATGCCAGTTCACTTAATTAATTGGCATATAACAATGCATTCCAGTGTCACCAGCATCAGCACCACATAACTCAGCTTTTCTTGTGTTTAACTTCTGACAAAGCATGAAGAAACTGAGGAGCAAACAAAGCTGAGCAGCCTAACAGAAAATGACTACCAGATGCAAGTGTTGGTAGATGAGAAGAAGATGCCTCTGACTTGTCAGTCACACAGCCCACACAAACAAAATAAGTTAGATATATATAAATATCTCTTCACAGGATCACAGGATGTGGGGGGTTGGAAGGGACCCCTGCAGATCTTTGAGTCCAAACCCACTGCCAGAGCAGGACCATAGCACCTAGTGCATGTCTCACAGGAACACATCCAGACAGGGCTTGAAAGTCTCCAGAGAAGGAGACTCCACAACCTCTCTGGGCAGCCTGTTCCAGTACTCCATAACCCTTACAGTAAAGAAGTTCTTGCTCACGTTGAGGTGGACCTTCCTGTGGGGTAGTTTACATCCATTGCCCCTTGTCCTATCCCAGGGTGCAAGTGAGCAGAGGCTGTTCCTGTCCCTTCCTTCCTGACCCCCAGCCCTCAGATATTTGTAAACATGTATTAGATCCCCTCCCAACCTTCTCCTCTCCAGACCAAACAGCCCCAGGTCTCTCAGGCTTTCCTCATCAGGCAGTGCTCCAGTCCCTTCAACATCCTTGTAGCCCTCCCTTGGACTCTCTCCATTAGATCCCTGTCCCTCTTGAACTGGGGAGACCAGAATTGGATGCAATATTCCAAACAGGACCTCACCAGGACAGAGTATAGGGGGAGGAGAACCTCCTTGGATCTGCTGGGAACACTCCTCTTAATGTCCCCTAGGACTCCTTTGGCCGTTTTGGCCACCAGGGCACACTGCTGTGCCATGCAGAACTTGCTGTCCACCAGTACTCCCAGGTCCCTCTCCACAGGGCTGCTCTCCAGCAGATCACCTCCCAGCCTGTACTGGTGTGGTTCATTGTTCCTTCCCAGGTGCAAGACTGCCACTTACCTCTTGCCAATTGCAAGTGAAGCACTGCATTTTGATGAATCTAAATAAACAACACTGCAGCCTGGAATCCTGAGTGCTTTCTTACCAGCCAACACAAATGCTGGCTGAAGAGGGGAGATGATTTTTACTAGCAGGATGCATCTTTTTTGTATCTCACTCCCCTCAGGTCTTTGTGGTACAGACATGCATGTAATCAGTCTTTACTTGGTTTTCCACATGACTTTCTAAGTATGTTCTGGGAAACATGGATCTTTGAAACATCTCCAGTGCCATACTGTCTTTTTCTTAAAACGAGTTGTTAAGCAGTGTAGCATAGCAGAAGCAGTAATAAAAGTTCCTTTCTCTGTTTGTAAATGAATTTCTAATGCATAGGAAATGGCTGCATTACAAAACTAGCTTCTCAAACTGCTTTATGCCTCCTGCCTCTCTTGTCAGGCTATGAAGCTCAGACATTGTGCTTGCCAGGGGAATTTTCAAGTGTTAAAGATCTGTTCACTAATACTTTGTTCTTTGATAAGAAGAATCTAAGAAAAAGACTGCACAAGGAAATGCATATTTAGCTGTTCCAGTGAGTTGCAAGGTTTTGTGTTCATCCTGCTCCTAGAACCTTGTCGTAAAATTTGTGCGCTTCTGTCTGGGCTGCACACCAAAACCTCTGAGACATTCAGTAGAAGAGTTGGGATACAGTGTTAGCTCTCATGTGATGTGGGATCCACAAAGGCAGTAATTAGTTTTGTGATTGTAGGACCAGGTGAAGTGGAACCAGAGATCCAGACCTTTGACTCAGAGGATGTAGATGACTCTACCACAGAAAAGCTGACAAAAGCATTTGAAGAGAAGCCAGAGAGAAGCAAGGACTCAACCATCCATACAGCACATCAGTTTCTGATGGATACTCCTCAGGTATGGTACCAAATGAGTCTTACTGCAACTACAGTGGCAGAAACAGAGTGGTTCATTTCACCTGTGTTAATGGCACCTCTGAATGCACAAGTGCAGAGTTCCATTCAGACAACTCAGTAGCTTGCTGTTCTTGAGTAACAGAATGACAAGTGACACACAAGCAGCTGGAAGCTGAGTACAGAGTGACCTCTCCTCCTCCCTGCCCTTGTATGGGAATCTTCCATCCTCACTCTTTGCAAAAAGTTTTCTTTTCTGAACTGTCAAGAACTGTTTTGCACAGAAGGAATCTGCCAATCTAAGGCTTCAGTAGAGTGGAAGGAGATGGGCAGGAGTGTGTGGCCTGGTTCAGAGTGAGGAGGAAGCTAATACTTCTCAGAAGTATTGACCTTTCATGCTTATAACACTGTTCTGAGGGCATACTTGGAGTGATATTTTACTGCTTCTCTGCAGAGCAAAGAAAGGATTGTGTGCCAGCCATACCTGACACTCAACCTGTGTGGTCGTGTGCCAGCCATACCTGACATTTCTATCTTAATGCCAAACGTGGCAGCTCTTTGGGAAAAGGCTAATGAATGCAAGAGGTGCCGGGTTTCGGTGTAGCTGGGGTTTGGGTTTCTTTTCAATTGACATGTAAAACCTGAAACAGGAGGGGGAGCTCCTGCAACAGCCATTAACGACAAGGCAGGAAGAGAGGAAGGGGGAAAAGTGCCTGTCTCACCTTTCAGCAAAAGGTGAGGCATATACATTCTTCCTCCCTTCCTTGAACCTGCACTAGGTGCCTAGACGGATTGCTGCTGCTGCTGCAGCTGCTTGAGGAATGAGGAGTTAGTGCTATTGCTCAGACTGGATCACAGAATGTCAGGGGCTGGAAGGGATCCTGAAAGCTCCTTCTGTCCATCCCCCCTGGCAGAGCAGCATCACCTAGAGCAGATCACACAGGAACACATCCAGGCAGCTCTTCAATATCCCCAGAGAGGGAGACTCCACAACCTCCCTGGGCAGCCTCTTCCACTGTTCTGTCACCCTCACAGGGACAACGTTTTCTTCATGTTTCCATGGAACTTCCTATGCCTCAGCTTCCACCCACTGCCCCTTGGCCTGGCATTGGGCATGACTCAGCAGAGCCTGGCTCCAGCCTCTTGGCACTCACCCTGCACATCTATAACCATTCATGAGGTCCCCATTCAGCCTCCTCCAGGCAGCACAGCCCCAGCTCCCTGAGGCTCTCCTCCTAAGGAAGATCTTCCACTCCCTTCAGCATTTTTGTGGCTCTAGAGGCACTGGACTCTCTCAAGCAGTTCCCTGAGGTCCTTCTTGAACTGAGGGGCCCAGAACTGGACACAGTATTCCATATGAGGCCTCACCAGGGCGGAATAGAGGGGGAGGAGAACCTCTCTAGACTTACTAACCATAGCCCTTTTAACCCACCCCAGAATGGCCTTGGCCTTCTTGGCCACCAGAGCACATTGCTGGCTCATGGTCAACCTCCCATCCACTAGGACCCCCAGATCCTTTTCCCCTTCACTGCTCTCCAGGAGGTCAGTCCCCAGTATCCCCAGCCTATACTGATCCCTGAGGTTGTTCTTTCCCAAGTGCCACTCTACACTTGCCCTTGTTGAGTTTAATCAAATGTCTCCTTGCCAGCTCTCAGCCTGTCTCAGTCTGGCTGAGTGGCAGCACAACCCTCTGCTGTGTCAGGCACTCCACCCAGCTTGGTGCCATCAGTGAACCTGCTGACAGTGCACTCTGTGCCCTCACCCAGGTCACTGATGAATATATTGAACAGAACATTTCCCAGGACTGACCCCCGTCTGACTCCACTAGCTACAGGCCTCCAACTAGACTCAGCCCATTAAGCACAACTCTTTGACTTCTTTCCTTCAACCAGTTCACATCCACCTCACCACCTGATCATCCAGACCACTGCCTCAGTTTAGCCAGAAGGCTGCTGCAGGAGACAGTATCAGATGCTTTACTGAAATCAAGATAAGCAGTTGCTTATCTTCCTTAATCCAGTAAACCTGCAGGCTATACAGACAACGTCCTGCTGTTTGGGGAAGTTACAGTTTTACAAGTCAGGAACAGAAGTTATCACTGAAATAAAAGCTGAAGAGGTGTAAAAAAGTTTGGGTGTCCTTTAAGAGAATGGTTTGTCAAATAGTGTTCTCTGGTAGATAAAGAGGAAGATGCCATTCAGTTAAATGATTTGAATGAAGCTTTTAACCTATAATTAAGAGAAGCCTCCTATATTTTGGAAGATGGTAGACAGGTAGATTCAGTACTTTGATCTCCTTTAGCGTGTCACTAAATGTGGTGTTTGTCAAGCTGAATTATCTTCAGTTTCCCTATTTGGTCATTTATGGTGTCTGTTACAGACACAGCTTTGTTTCTATGCTGGTTGTCTCACAGATGCAGGTATTTGTGGGGAGAGATTTATCCTTCTCAGACATGGAATATAATCTTTAAAAAATGCCATTGAATTTCTTTCCAGGTATTTTCTGCCTAAAAGAATAAGAGCAGGGCAGGGTTTTTTGGTAGTTCTCTATAGTTTGGGGGTCAGCAGATGTATTAACTCTTTTTTTTCCCCTGTCTCATAAATCTCACTTCTAGCACATCGATAGAGATCCTGAAGAGCTACGGAAGGAACTAGAAAGGCAGTTGGAAGCCTGGCAGACACAGCAGCCTGGAACTCCAGATGAGGTTTGTGACCTTTTTTCACTATAAAACTGCTATAAAAATCCTTCACTGCATTACTTCATCTTGGTTTACTGTAAGCTGAAGCATCGAGGAAGCCAAGCAGGTTGGGATCTAAATTTACCCAGAACTGCACGACTTAGATGCTAATTATTTTTGGTTAGGTTTAACTTCCTCTGAAATAAAATCACACTCTTAAAGCAGGGTAACATTTCAGATCTCTTTTTTGTTGAACATGCTTTGTGCTATTTCCACAAAGTTACTCTAAAACTTGCCTAGTTGGAAACACTTTTTTCTCAGTCCTGCCAAGCTCCTTCTGTTTTGACATCTACAGTTAAGCCGTGGACACCTTCTCGAAACCATGATCAACAGAAGCTGTCTCCTTCAGTTACAGTGGTAGAGTTTGAGCTAATCAGCAACAGAGCCAGAGTGTGATACTTGCTCTGTCTGTCCTTGTCATAAATTGTAAACCACATCTAGCAGGAATTCCTGAATGAAATTGCCAGTGTAGAGGCTTAATTGTTTTGCTGAACTTCTATTAGTTTTATTTTTTATGGCCAAGAGAGACCCTAGCAGACTTTAGAGCTCGCCTTGCTATAATACCAGCTAGCAGTTAGTGGCTGTTACAAGATCTTCCTGTGTCAACAGCAAGGACAAATTTGCCTTGTGTACTCAGGACAAATTTGCCTTGTGTACTCCTAGAGAAATACTCACTGCACCTTGCAACAGTAAGGAGCATCCCAAGTGGAACACAAACCATCATCTTTAGAGTGCTCATAAGACAGCCTCACAGTTTACCTGCTGCCTTTTCCCCTCTTAGTACACTGAGATTTGTTTTCTTTTTCAGGCAGTGCTGCCCAGCTTCTTGTTTTCTTGTAATTCACTTTTCTTTCTTTCTGTGCTGTTTTAGGAGAAGGAAGCAGCACAGATGTGGCAGAGGTATCTAGTACTGACAGCTCCTCTAGCACAGCAGCTTTGTGAGCAGCTACGGCTCATTCTGGAACCCACTCAGGCAGCCAAACTGAAGTAAGTTGGAGCTTTCTGAGGCCTACAGTTCCATAGAATCGTTAGGGTTGGAAAAGACCTCAGAGCTCATCAAGTCCAACTATCAACCCAATACCACCTGCCCCAAAGTGCCGTATCTACATGTTTTTTTAACACTACCTCCCTGGGCAGCCTGTTCCAATGCCTGACAGCTCCTTCAGTGAAGAAATCTCTCCTAATATCCACTCTTAGCCTCCCCTGCCATAACCTGAGGCCAGTTCCTCTTGTTTTATCTCATTGTACCTGGGAGAAGAAGCCAACACCCACCTCACTGTAACTTCCTTTCAGGTCGTTGTAGAGAGCAATAAAGGCTCCCTTCAGCCTGGTTTTGGGGACTTTAACTTCTGTACGTTGGCAGTTGTGTGTTGGTTTTCCTTTATAGCAATTATTCCTACTTGAAAATGCATTCACTTTACTTTGGTATGGGCATACTTGGCTATTTATGAAATGCAAATGTGATCTAGTACTCAGTACCCACCCTGAGGATACTGCCTTTTTTCTACAAGGAGTGTCTGAGGGAGCTGAGGTTGTTCAGTCTGGAGAGGAGGAGGCTGAGGGAAGGCCTCAGTGCTCTCTACAACTACTTGAAGTTAGAGCAAGGAGGGGGCAGCCTCTGCTCTTTTGTGGCAAGCAACAGGACTGGAGGAAATGGTTTCAAGCTGCATCAGGGGAGGTTCAGGCTGGATATTAGGAAATATTTCTTTACTGAAGGGGTTATCAAACATGGGAATGGTCTGCTCAAGGCAGTGGTGGAGTCACTGTCCCCAGGGGTGTTCAAGCAGCCTGTGAACCTAGTGCTTAGGGACATGGTGTAGTGCTGGGTTGAGGACTGGACTGAATGATCTCTGAGGTCTCTTCCAACCAGATATATTCTGGGATTCTTTTTTTTTCCCTTCTGTGCAACAGTTGATCAACTTTTAAACAGTGTTGACTCAAGTGCTGCTGTCAAAATTATTTGGTTTTAACATTAAGGGGGTTATATCAGGAGAGGCTGAGGGAGCTGGGGTTGTTTAGCCTGGAGAAGAGGAGGCTCAGGAGTGACCTCATTGCTGTCTACAACTACCTGAAGGGAGGCTGTAGCCAGGTGAGGGGTTGGTCTTTTCTCTCAGGCAACCAGCAACAGAACAAGGGGACACAGTCTCAAGTTGTGCCACGGGAGGTATAGGCTGGATGTTAGGAGGAAGTTCTTCACAGAGAGAGTGATTGGCATTGGAATGGGCTGTCCAGGGAGGTGGTGGAGTTGCCATCCCTGGAGGTGTTCAAGAAAAGCCTGGATGAGGCACTTAGTGCCATGGTCTGGGTGATTGGACAGGGCTGGGTGCTAGGTTGGACTGGATGAGCTTGCAGTTCTCTTCCAACCTGCTTGATTCTATGATTCTATATTCTTTTTAAGAGATCTAGACTAATTTCAAACTGGAGGGACCTAAATGCAAGGTCTGCCTGCCATTTTATGTATCTAGATTTAAGAGCTCCACTTTAAAACACTGAGTTTCAATCTGGCCTTAAGAAGGTGGATATGTGAAGATCAGCATTATTGCTTTGGGGTTTATTAGGCGCTAGAGAAACATGTTACACATGGGTGCATGTGCTGCATAGGCCAGGACT
Source organism: Tricholaema leucomelas (assembly GCA_013400475.1). Classification (NCBI taxonomy): domain Eukaryota; kingdom Metazoa; phylum Chordata; class Aves; order Piciformes; family Lybiidae; genus Tricholaema lacrymosa; species Tricholaema leucomelas. Next base: position 254,035 of record WAAF01005684.1, read on the forward strand.
TGCAGGCTGACACGTTTGCTGATAATCCTTGTCACTGTGTGATCTCTTTTCTTAACTTTCAGAGGAGACTACAGAACAGGGAAGAGGCTGAACATGCGCAAAGTGATTCCCTACATTGCCAGCCAGTTCCGCAAGGATAAGATCTGGCTGCGAAGGACCAAGCCCAGCAAACGGCAGTACCAGATCTGCTTGGCTATCGATGACTCCTCTAGTATGATAGACAATCACTCTAAACAGGTAAAATGAAACCTTGCAAGAAGGTTGAAGAAACAACCCATTGTTCATGAGCAGGTCAGCTGCTAACTGGAGCACCTCTCAGAGTCCTCTCCTGCGAGGACAGGCTGAGAGAGTTGGGGCTGTTCAGTCGGGAGAAGAGAAGGTTCCACGGCCTTCCAGTATCTGAAGGGGGCTACAAGAAAGCTGGTGAGGGACTTTTTAGGGTCTTAGGTAGTGATAGGACTGGGGGGAATGATCCAAGCTAGAGGAAGGGAGATTAGGTTAGACATTAGGAAGAAGGTGGTGAGACGTTTGCACAGGTTGCCCAGAGAGGTGGTGGAAGAAGGGTTAGGTGATAGGTTGGACTTGATGATCTCAAAGGTCTTTTCCAACCTGGTTAATTCTGTGATTCTCTGATTCTGTGGCCTAACACTACTACTTCCACTAGACCACATCACTAAGTGCCACATCCAGTGTTTCCTTAAACACCTCCAGGGACAGTGACTCCACCACCTCCCTGGGCAGTCCGTTCCAGTGTCTAACCACCCTTTCTGTGAGGAAGTGCTTCCTAATATCCAACCCAGACCTCCCCTGGCACAGCTTCAGGCCATGCCCTCTTGTCTTTCCACAAGTTGCCTGTGAGAAAAGCCTGACCCCCACCTTAATTTAACTTCCCTTTAGCTAGTTGCAGAGTGTGATATGGTCCCCCTCTAAGTCTCCTCTTCTGCAGGCTAACCCAGCAGCCTCTCCTCAGCAGCCTTCCCCTCCAGTCCCTTCCCCAGTCTCGTTGCTCTCCTCTGCCCCCGGTCCAGCCCCTCAATTCCTCTCTTGCAGTGAGGGCCCAGAGCTGCACACAGTGCTCCAGCTGAGGCTTCCCCAGTGCCAGCACAGGGCAGAATGACATCCCCAGTGCTGCTGGCCACACTGCTCCTGATAAAAATCACCAGATCTGTCAGCTGAAGCCCTCAAGTGGAACTAGTGTGTCTTTATTGCAATGGCTACCTTGAATAAATACAACAGGAACAAAATAGGGAGGTTCTTCATTTATTTGAGTAGATGATACAAAATAATTTCAGTGACATTCTTCATATTCAATACTATACTGAGGTGTGAGCAGAATTTGGCACCTCCTGGTTTTGATGTACCTCTGTCCTTTAACAGCTTGCATACGAATCCCTGGCAGTGATTGGAAATGCACTGACTCTTCTAGAAGTGGGACAGATTGCTGTATGCAGGTGAGCTCATCTGAAATCTTGGCTTTTCTTCAGGACTTCAGAGCAGAATGTAAGCACCAGATTCACACTGTACCTTTATTGTGGTGTTGTTGTTTGTGTTCTTCTCTAAAGCTTTGGGGAGACTGTTCAGCTGCTGCACCCATTCCACGAGCAGTTCAGTGACCAGTCTGGGACACGGATACTGCGTCTGTGCAAATTCCAGCAGAAGAAAACAAAAATAGCCCAGGTAGGTAAGAATGCCTCTAAGTCAAGAAGGCTGCAAACCCCTGCCAGACCACCAGCAGCCTCATGGTGTCATGATCACTTTGTAATGTTTACTGGGTGTTTACATTTGAGAGTAGGTAACAATGAGATGGAATGGCCACAATTTCATAGAATCAGTCAGGGTTGGAAGGAACCACAAGGATAATCCAGTTCCAACTTCCCTGCCATGGGCAGGAACACCTCACACTACATCAGGCTGTCTAGAGCCTCATCCAGCCTGGCCTTAAACATCTCCAGGGATGGGGCTCCGACCACCTCCCTGGGCAACCTGTTCCAGAGTCTAACCACCCTCATGGTGAAAAACTTCTTCCTATTACCCAGTCTGAGTCTACCCATTTCTAACTTTATTCCATTCCTCCTACCACTACCTGACATCCTGAAAAGAATTTAGGTAATGGGAAGTGTGTTTCACAGAATCACAGAATGTCAGGGGCTGGAAGGGACCTCAAAAGATCATCTGGCCAACCCCTCTGCCAGGGTAGGACCTCCTAGAGCAGATCACACAGGAACACATCCAGACAGGTCTGGAATAGCTCCAGACAGGGAGACTCCAAAACCCCCCTGGGCAGCCTCTTCCAGTGCTCTGTCGCCCTCACAGGGAAACCATTTTCCTCCTGTTTCCATGGAACTTCCTATTCTTCAGCTCCCACCCATTGCCCCTTGCCCTGCCATTGGGCATCACCCAGCAGAGCCTGGCTCCAGCCTCTTGGCACTCATGCTGCACGTCTTTATGTCTCCTCCTCTCCAAGCAGCAGAGCCCCAGCTCCCTCAGTCTCTCCTCGAGAGCAAGATGTTCCACTCCCTTTCCTCACTTAAGGTCTGATGGATGCTACTTCTAAGCATTCATCTCTCTCTGTCTGTATTGAGTCTCAAACAGCATTTTGGGTAATTAATTTTCTGTACTAATACTTCCTGGACAGAAGATTTTATTTTTTTTTTAAATAGAATAGAATCAACCAAGTTGGAAGAGACCTCCAAGATCATCCAACCTATCACCCAGCCCTATCCAGTCAACCAGACCATAGCACTAAGTGCCTCATCCAGGCTTTTCTTGAACACCTCCAGGGACAGTGACTCCACCACCTCCCTGGGCAGCCCATTCCAATGCCAAGCACTCTCTCTGGGAAGAACTTCCTCCTAACATCCAGCCTATACAAAGGCTTTTGGCAGTCTTGTCTGTCCAGATTTGGATAAGATCATCCCTTAATATGGAATGGAAAAGGAGGAAACACAAATAGCATGATGGTGACCCTGTAAATGCCAAAATGAGGAGGACTTGACAGTTGATGTCCTTAATGTTAATGGGAAGTACATAACTAGATTTGTGTTGTGAACTGAAGCCAAAGAAGTTCAACCTAGAAACAGGAGATTTTATTTTAATGATGCCATTAACCACTTGGTCAGTTGAAGGATGTTGTCATGGCTTTGCTAGCACTGGAAATTGTTTCAATCCAGATTGGAGGCTTTGCTGAAGAATCTCTAGTTCAAAAATAGTTACTACATTTAAAACAATGCAGGGAAATGCCAAGGATTGTATCTGCTTAGGTGATCACACTAAATTGCCTTGACATTTAAAATACAGAGATGTGCTCTTTAAAGATGTTATCATTAACTTTATTATTCTATGATAACTTAATCTTCTTATTTGTTTCCTCTGCAGTTTCTAGAATCATCAGCAAATATGTTTGCTGCAGCACAGCAGCTGTCTCAGAATATTAACCCAGGTGAGCTCTTTGTGGTTTGGTTTTTTTGTGAGGGGTTGGGAGTCAGAGTGTTTGGATTTTTTTGTGGTTGGGTTGTTGGGTTTGTTTGGGTTTTGGTTTGTGAGGGTTTTGTTGTCGTTTTTCTTTGTTACTGTGCTTGTTGCCATGGCAGCAGAATGCTCACTAGAGTCCTGAAGCAGTGTCCAGAAAGACTTCTAGCACCGAGGTATCACTTACACTGGGGCTTTGGGTTTTGCTTTGGCCACAGAAACGTTTGGTTCCAATCTAGCTCAAAGCCCCAAAGACATCTACTTTATATTTGTCAGTAATTCACTAAAACCTTGTTTAAGGCTTTCCAGAGAGGCCTTCCCTGCCTGCCTCTTAGCTCACCTTTCCAGGTCCTGTTTAAGTCCTAGACACTACCAGCTTTAGAGGATTGTCAGCTTCCTACTGACCTTGACTCCCTAAGGATTTCTGCTCTTGCTTGAGAGTTTGATTTCTGTAGGCATCCAGAGGCAGGCAGCTGTGAGGAGGATGTTTGCCTGTTACATGACTTCCACTGTTGTGCAGTTCAGGAGCTGCTTGGATTCCTCAGAAAAGTTGGAAGCCTTTTTACCTGGTGGCTGATCTGTGGCTAGCCCAGAAGGCTGCTTTGTGCCAGCTAAAAGCTTGTTATGGTGGCACCCATATCTTAAAAAAGTTGCTGTGAAAGTACTCCAAGCAATGGACATTCAAGGCCAGGTTGGATGAGGCCTTGAGTGACCTGTTCTAGTGGGAGGTGTTCCTGCCTGTGGCAGGGGGGGTTGGAACTAGATGATCTTTGAGGTCTCTCCCAACCTAAACTTTTTATGATTCTATGATTTATAATTCCATGACTCCTTTGCCACAGGGTGGGCAGGCTGTTGGGAATATTCTGAGGAGGAGCAGCATCCAGTCAGCTCCCTAGAATCAGGGAGAGCTAGCAAGAGAAAAGGCAGTAGGATACATCAGCCCTATTGTAAAAAGACCAAGCCCTGACACATTTGGGACGTGTCTGCAGATGAGGAAGAAATGGGCTGCATCCCTCCTTAGTCATTAAGCTGCAAGGGGAACAGGAGAGAGGAGCTTGCATTCCTGACTGTAATTATTGTGACTTCCCTTGTAATTATTAAACTAGAGATACATAACTTGGTGCAGAGATTTCTGTAGAGGAATATATCTGGGGGGCAGCCTGGGTCAAGTAACATGTCTGCAGAAAGTGGTTGGTGCTGAGGAACCCAGCATCTATGCTGTGTGTGCTTCAGGAGGTGGACTTCAGACTAGTTGCTCTGGTGCTAAGGGCTGAATGCCCCAGAGTGCTTGGACTGCCCTGACTGTGCCTCTAAAGCCTATCCTCTGGTTTAGTTTCCTCAAAGCATAACCCATTTGGGGAGGCCCAAGAACAGTCTTGGTCTAAGGTGATAGGCAAACACAGATGTCTCTGCCCATGGCAAGGGGGTTGGAACTAGATGATCCTTGAGGTCCCTTCCAGCTCTGAGAATTCTGTGATTCTATGATTTTGTGTACCCATAGGGGAATAGATCTGGATTCTCATTGCAGCAGATGCTGCTCTACTGAGGTAGTAAACTAGTGTCTGAACTCTTATGTTTGAGCCAATATTCAAACCCTTAGCACTTCCTAGATGTGAAAGACAAAACCATGACTAAGTTTCTTAGGTATTTTCCATGCCTTTCATCCTAGATTATGGTACTGATGGACTGGTTTTTTTTTCCTCTAGTTATTCTCAGTGGTTTCACACAGTGGAGAGAGCTTTCTTTCTTGACCCACTCATAACTGCATCTTAATGTTGAGTCACAGAATTCTGTGGGATAGACTTAATTTCCTTAGGACAATTGTTGAGGGTTTTTTCCATCATTCCCAGAGGACTGCCAACAAAACAATCTGTTTGCCTTTTAAGTGGAGTACTCTAACTTACTGGAATTTCAACTGTTCTTTGTGCACAGAAACAGCGCAGCTGCTTTTGATTGTATCTGATGGAAGAGGCCTTTTCTTGGAAGGCAAGGAACGAGTGACAGCAGCAGTTCAAGCAGCTCAGAATGCCAATATCTTTGTTATTTTTGTAGTGCTGGACAATCCTAACTCCCGGGTAAGTGAGTGAACAAGAGAGAAGTATTCAAGTGCAATGAACGAGCAACACACAAATCTTGTTCTTGTCTTTTGCACTGCTTTAGTCATCCTGTCTTTTGCAGAGGTCAAAGATACTTAGCCCAATTTCAGTTTTCCACAATGTCTGTCAGATCTGTGATTTCTTTTGGCTCTGATACTTCTTCTGTATTAAAAAAAAAAAAAAAGCTTCTATGTCATAGAAAGTCTTAAGTAAAACTTCTTCTTTTCAGATTGCCCTGGTTTGAGCTTCCAGAGCTATAGCTTGTCAGACAGAATGTAGGTTTACCCCACTTCCCTCTCCCGTGGGGAGAAACTGGGCAGGGGAAAGTAAAATGGGATGCAGCAGGAGAAGTGTGGCCAGCAGGTCGAGGGAGGTGATTCTCCCTCTCTACTCCACTCTGGTGAGACCTCACCTGGAGTACTGCATCCAGTTCTGGAGCCCCCATTACAAGGATGTGGATGTGCTGGAGTGTGTCCAGAGAAGGGCCACAATGATGCTCAGAGGACTGGAGCTCCTCTGCTATGAGGACAGACTGAAAGAGTTGGGGCTGTTCAGTCTGGAGAAGAGGAGGCTACAAATTGACCTTATTATGGCCTTCCAGTATCTGAAGGGGGGCTACAAAAAAGCTTGGGAGGGACTTTTTAGGCTGTCAGGGAGTAACAGGACTAGGGGGAATGGAGCAAAGCTGGAGGTGGGGAGATTCAGCAGAGTTAACATTCGCTAAAGAATCTCTGTATCAGATCAGTGCACAAATGCAAGTTGAACTAAAGAGCTCCTGACAGTGTGGTGGGAAGGCACCAAGTGTAGAAAAGTCAAGTGGTAACAGTAAACTCAAATCATAAAACATTAAAGACAGGCAGGGTTTATTCACAGAATTGGTACTGCAGAAACTTAAGCTTAGTCTCTTCTAGCCTGTAATCTGTTGACTAGAGATCTCTTCTTAAAAGGGCAAAAGCATTGAACTGCTGTGTGTTCAGCATCTGATTTACCAGTGAACACTTGGGACTTTCCAGCTTAAAACCCTCTAACTTTGAATTTAACAGAGGAGGAAGTATAAGCATTTGAGAAAATAGTTTCAGTAATATCAAAGGCTTGTAAAAGATTTGTATTTCTTTTTTTCACAGGATTCCATTTTGGACATTAAAGTCCCTATATTCAAAGGACCTGGGGAATTGCCTGAAATCAGATCTTACATGGAAGAATTCCCATTCCCCTTCTACATGATCCTTAGGGATGTGAATGCGCTTCCAGAAACCCTGAGCGATGCCCTCAGGCAGTGGTTCGAACTGGTGACTGCCTCAGACACTTTGTAGACTCTGCAGACAAAGTCAGTACCCGACTGCTGCTGAACTGCTGAGGTACACAAAAGGAGTTCAAGAGGTCTCTTTGTAACTAGGATTAACGTCCAACAGCTGCCCTCTGGCACTCAGACTGCGTAAGAGCAAAAGGGTTTTAGGTGCACTCTCCCACGGCCGCCAGAGGAGAATTATGCAATGGTGAGACACTGTCCTCTTCTCTCTTTGCTGGCTCCCACAAGTAACAAAACCTCCTTCAACCTCTCTCCTAATAACTTATCATTTCTAAAGCCCCCAAACATGTAATGTTCACAGGGACGAAATGGTTCCTGTCCCTGTTGGCTGCAGTCAGAGAAATCAGTCTGGCTTCTGGAAAGGCATTTCTACGTTGGAAGAACTTTAGATGTCTCCCAAAAAAACCCATTCCTTGACTTCACCCACGTGTCCAATGCCTATGGGAAGGAGCTGGGGAGCAGGGCTGAGCAGATAAACAACCCCAAAAAATCAGTGTTGGAGTACTTGAAACTTTCCTGCAGTTCGGCACATCCTATCTAATTATTGCTGATGTTTGTCCTGACAAATCAACAGAGAGTTTTATGACTAAGGCCAGAGGATCCTCCCTGTACAATCAGTTTACACTGTGAAGTTTGCACCTCTGTCCGAGGCAGACGCTGAGGCTGTTTCATCAATCCAGTGCCCTAGAGCATGGACCTGACTTTTTTCATTGCAGAAGCTATGCATCTTCTATTGTCTGTACCAATAAAAAGAGGTACCACTCTTTCTATTTATGATGTCTGTCCTTTCAGTCCATCCAAGCTGGGATAAATTCACATTAGCTGTGCATTCCCTAGCACTGCACAAATGTGAATTTTCATATGGAAATATTGTCCTGGAAGGCTAATAGGCCTATTAGGTGTCCCCTTCTGCTGATGGGGGAAGCAAGGGCAGAAGGAAAACAAAGGCTTGGGCTATTATGTCCCCTCCTGAAGTGATAAACAAGTACCCACAGGTATTTAGGTACTTGTTGGTGCCCAGATAAGGGTGAGCAGGCCTTGGTTTCACTGAATGTGGTCAGTTTTGCAAATGCCCTTTTGCTTGGTGAATCTCTGTGGCCAAAGGAGCCATTACACTCAGGCAAGTAACAGAAATGGAGCTAAGTTGCAAGTAGTTGTGCTGCTTCTGCCTCGCTGCCTCTGCCTCAAGGAGCTGCCTCTGCCTCACTGCTCTTGGACGAGTTCTGCTCTGCCTCATGCTTCAGACCAGCTTAGCCCTGACACTTTGTGCTTCAACTACCTGGAAACTCAAGTGCCTCAAGTTTCCCAGGAGAAGGCATCTAAGTGCCTCATGATGTGGCAGGAAGTGCCACCGACAGTGTGCTCTCTGCACATCTGCAAACCTGCGTGCCAAGAGGAGCCAAGATTAGGTCAGAGATCATCTGCCTCTCACCCAGCACCCTGGGAAGATCTGGAAGCCTCTCAACAGCCAAGCAGTCCCAATAGTGCCAGGAAGGAGCCAGGGACCATCTTGAACTTGCTACTCCACCGCAGTAAGTAGCAGAGAGGTTCTCTAGGGCTCCAGGCTGCCTTTTATTTCTAAGTAGGGCAAAGCCATTTTTGTGGCTAAACTTTTCCCGTGTTCTGATTCTCCTAAATGAATGAATTGCCCATAACCATCCTAGTGAAGATTTTCCCAACTGAATTAGAACCCAAACTGAACTAATTTGTATGTAGTTGTGGGTGGGGCTTCCCAGAAACAAAATTAACTACATCTTTCATAATCCCTGCCTCATTAATTACCACAACTAAATCAAATTTATTGCAATTTATGTCACTTCAGCACCTAGCCTCCTTTTATGAGAACATGCCAGCACAGGCTTTGGACCAGTGGCCCAGTCTTTTGACTACTCGAGTGAAAATCTGAGGGGAAACTTTGTTTAAATGCCCCTGGGATAGACTCTCTTTCAAGATGTCTTTTTTTTGATTTGCATACAAGAATTGAAGGTGTCTTAGAATAAGTGTGGTGCTGGAGTCAAACAGAAAATGGCTGGAAGTGGTTTTTTCTTGATGATGGAGTTGTTCTCTTTGGCTTCTAGATAGAAAAATCTTACTGGAAGTGTTGCTGTAGCTGTTCTGAGGTGTACAGTCGGAGATGCAGACTGAGATTGGATGTTAGGAACAAGTTCTTTGTACCGAGAGTGGCTGAGCACTGGAACAGGTTGTGCAGAGAGGTGGTTGAGGCCCCAGCCCTGCAGATATTGAAGGTGAGGCTGGATAGGGCTCTGGACGACCTGATCTAGTTGAAGATGACCCTACTGACTGCAGGGGGGGTGAACTAGATGACCTTTAGAGGTCTCTTCCAACCCAAGTGATTCTATGTGCAACAAAGCCAGGAAGGGACTTTTTACAAGAGCTTCTAGCAATAGGATGAGAAAGAATTAATTGAAGTTTGAGGAGGGCAAATTTAGACTGGATATTAGGAAGAAATTATTTAGTTACAGGTTGGTAGAGGTTGGGAGGTCATCTGCTGGAAAGCAGCCCAGTGGAGAAGGACTTGGGAGTGCATGGGACAGCAATGTGCCCTGGTGGCCAAGAAGGCAAATGGGGTCCTGAGGTGCATAAGAGGAGTGTGTCCAGCAGACTGAGGGAGGTTCTCCTTCCTCCTCTACTCTGCCCTGGTCAGACCTTGCCTGGAATACTGCATTCAGTTTTGGGGTCCCCAGTTCAAGGGGGACAGGGATCTACTGGAGAGTCCAGCGGAGGGCTCTGAAGGTGATTAAACATTTGGGGCACTGCCTGATGAGAGGCTGTGGGACCTGGGGCTGTTTGGACTGGTGAAGAGAAGACTTAAGAGGGGATCTGATCTATATTTAGAAGTATCTGAGGGCTGGGGGTCAAGAGGAAGCGGACAAACTTTCTTCAGTTGTGCCCTGTTACCGGACAAGGGGCAGTGAATGGAAACTACAGCCCAGGAAGTTCCACCTCAACATGAGCAAGTGAGGAAGTACTTCTTTACTGTAAGTGTCCCAGAGCACGGAACAGGCTGCCCAGAGAGGTTGTGGAGGCTCCTCTGGAGACTTCCCAGCCCTGTCGGGATCTGTTTGTGTGACCTGTGCTAGATTCTGTGGTTCTGCTCTGGCAGGGGGGGGTTGGACTCAATCTCTGGAGATCCTTCCCAACCCCTAACATCCTGTGAGTGCTTGCAATTACATGTCTGGACAGAGCTGCAACTTAGGAGACACAGGAGGTAGCTGAGTGTCCTAGAATTGCTCAGGTGCTTTCAGCATCTTACTGCAGTGTTTCGTTTTCATCCCACAGTTTAATATATTGGTCTTCTGGCTACCAGATTCTGCACTTCCACCAGCTCTTCATCGGCTGCAGGTTACTCGGGTGCTTGGTTTGTTGCTGGAGGCTGTTTGGAGTTTTGTAAGCCATAAAGGAGAGGCACCTTTAGCCTTAACCCTGCTGCCACGGCTTACTCTGCTACTGTTTCTGGTACCTCGTCCTGAAGCAGCTCTGGCTTCCCAACCCCTATGGCTGGAGAGTTCGGTTCCTCGGGAGCAAGCAGCGGCCCTTGGGTCTGGCTCCGCGGTTGCCCCGTGGTACCAGCATCACCGTAGCTCGCAGCGGAGCGGCCTCCCGGGGCTGGGGCGGCCTCCCGGGGCTGGGCTAGCCCGGCCGCAGGCAGCCTCTCTGGAGCCCAGGAGGGAGAAGCGTCTTCCCCCGCTGCCACCGCAGGCTGCCGGGATCGAGGCCTCGGCCGCCGCCAGCAGCGCAGCAAATGGCGGCCGCCCGCGCGCCTGTGGGGCAGGCCTGTGCGGGAGCGGCGGCAGGGGCGGGGCCGCGCGACATGGCCGCCGGGCGCCTGCCGCCGGGAGCCCTCACGCTGAAGCAGGTAGGGGCGTGCGGCGCTAGGGGCTGCGTTCTCCCGCGGGCTGCCGCCGCTGGGCCGTGCCCGCCGTGCCCCCCTCGCAGCCCCCTCAGGCCTCGGTGCCATATGGCAGCAGGGAAGAGGGCGGGCGGAGCTGCGCTGCGGGCCGCCGCGGCGGGCGGGCCTGCGGGGAGCGGGGGAGCGGGAGGGTGAGGTAGCGCTCGCCGTGGTCGTGCTGCAGTTCGTGAGTACAAGGCCGCGGGCACCGTAATGTGGCCCGCAGTTGCGGGGTGCCTTTGTAGCTAATTTACAAGTCTCGGGGTGGGCTCTCGGGCAGTGCTGGGACTTGGCGTTTGTTTAAGTGTCCCTCAGAACACACAGCCTCGCAGCGGTGTCCTGGGACAGCACTTGGACTGCCCTCTCTCCTCAGTTCCTGAGGCGGCAGCAGGTGCTTCAGCTGTACAGGAAGATCCTCCGAGCCATTCGAGAGGTCCCTGCCGAAACAGATCGCCGATATTTGAGGGACTGGGCCAGGGAGGAATTCAAGAGAAACAAGGATGCCACAGAAGAGGTGAGGCTCAGGAATGCTTTAGAGCACTTGCCCTGTGCTTTGTCACACGGGTGGGTGCCATGTTCTGTGGGTGCCACTGCCGGACTGGTGAGAAGTCTCCTGTTAACTGGTTTTTTCCCAAGGAGCAGTTACAGAATCATTGAATGGTCTGGGCTGGAAGGGACCTCCATAGGTCATCCAGTCCAACCCTGCTGCAGTCAGCAGGGACAACCCCACTAGATCAGGTCACCTGCTGCCCTGTCAATCCTCACCTTGTTCCAGGGAAGAGGCCTCCACCTCCCTGGGTAACCTGTTCCAGTGCTCCACCACCCTCTTCCAGTTATCATAGAATGACTCGAGTTGGGAAGAACCTTATCTAGTTCCAAACCCTGTGTCATGGGCAGGAACACCTCCCAGTTGACCAGGTGTAGTGGAAATAATCAGTTAGGAATTATGAGTATTAATTTCTCTATGAATATTATTTTTTTATTATTGATATTAAAAAGATGAAATTCCCTGAGGTTCTTTGGATTTTCGGTCATCAGGAAGCAATTTCACAGAATTAAACAGTTTAAACAATCAGAACTTGGAAAGCAAAACCAGGAGAAAGTACTCTCTATGCCTATGGAGGCTTGGCATTCACTCCAGCAGATGTACTCACGACTCTTTGTTTCCTGAGTCTCCACTATGAAAGATGCTTTCAAACTCGCGATGATCCCGGGGTAAAATACAAAATATTTGTCAGAGGAGGAAGGAGATGCTGCTAAGCCACTAGTGTTAGCTGCAACACCTGGCTGCCTTGCACCAGCTGCAAACCAGGAGAGGCTCCGTGCAGACAAAGGCTCATGTAGAAAGGCACGGTGCAGAAAGGCTAAGCACAAAGGCAAGTGTAGAAAGACAGGTGTAGAAAGGCACAGTTTCTAGATCATCTCCCTTTATAGACTTGGTTTTGAAGTCCAGCTGGCCAACAGGCACTAGCACCATTGTTCTGGCCAAGGAATTAAAAGCTTTGTGCCTCCTTTGACCACGCAGGCACATTGAGGGCAGCACAAGACGTCTGACACGTGGTGCTAAGCCCCCCTAGCCTTCAAGGCTTTGCTGGGGCCAAACCCTTATTGTTTGCTCATAGAATCATAGAATCAACCAGGTTGGAAGAGACCTCCAAGATCATCCAGTCCAACCTAGCACCTAGCCCTATCCAGTCACCTAGACCATGGCACTAAGTGCCTCATATGTAATCAGATAAAAACTTGCACACTACAGTAGGTTTTTTTTAATCTCACGTTTCTTACAGATAATGTGTTTTAAAAGGCAACACTAAGCTAGTGAGAAAAAAATTTTAGATGAGTCTCTAAAGAGAGGTAAATTTGTTTGTCACAGCCAGCTAGCAGAAAGAACAAAATCAGACCTTACAACTACAGTTAATACATACTTGTAACCTGATTTTAAAACCCTGTTAATTCAAGTGTCTGTGCAACTTGAGCACAAGAGGAAATCACCAAGGGAAGTTTAGACTGGATGAGAGGAAAAAAAATTCTTCATAAAAGGTTCACAAAGCATGGCATAGGCTGCTGGAGGAAGTGATTGAGTCACTATCCCTGGAGGTATTTAAACCATGTGTAGATGTGGCTCTTAGGGACACTGTTTAGTGGTGGATGTGGCAATGTTAGGTTTATAGTTTATCTTGAAGGCCTTTTCCAACCTAAATGATTCTATGATGATGTGACTTACATTTTCCTTCCTACATAGTTTTTACTCTTAAATGGTGATGACCTCCAAAGGTTGCCTGTGAAGGTGTAGCACTTTTTCTAAGAAAGTGGGGGCTATCATTGCTTTTCCCTGCTTTAAGCATGAGTAACCAAAAGTTATGAAAACCACTGAAAGCCATTAGAGCAACTAAAATGTAACTGGGTAAGAGCTAAAATTCTGCCAAAAAAAAAAATCCTCATTGCTGTAAGGCTGTCCCAGATCCCAGCACGACAGAAGTTGGAGAGCAAGGGTTAAACCTGCCTGGAAGGATTTATGCCCTTCCAGGACACCAGGTCGCTCAAAGCTTCATCCAGCTTGGTCTTAATAATTTACCTTCTCTAAATCTTATTCGCACTGTTGGTGCTTGTAATGTTTCTCTGATTTGCAGATAATGTAGAAGCTAAAAAAATAAATCTTGGTTACTCAAACCATAAATCAGAACAAATACATGGAATAATGCCATAACTAACATAAACCTTAGCTGTCCAGCTTTCTTCTAGCTTCTCTTTTCATTTTTAGATTCAGTTACATTGAAGCTGGACACAGTCAAACTGGATGATTGTGGATATGAAGCATGTGTGAAAGGCAGAACCCTTACATTCCATGTGTGTCACCTGCCCTTTGCATTCTAGTTTGTTTCTTTCTCTAGTCACTGCTTAAGGAGCTGGTGGCTGAATTATGCAGAGAAATTGTTACAGTACATAGATGTAGAATCATAGAATTATTCTGGTTGGAAGAGACCTTAGAGATCATCTTCTCCAGCCTCCCCACCATGGTCAGGGATGCCTCTCAACTAAACTCATCTGCTCAGGGCCTCATCCATCCTGGTCTTGAGCACCTCCAGAGAGAAGGCATCCACAGCCTCCCTGGTAAACTTATTCCAGTCTTGCCACTCTTGTACTGAAGAACTTCTTCCTAAGATCCAGTCTAAACCTACTCTGCCACAGCTTCCAACCATTACCCCTCATGCTATCGCTAGACACTCTGATACTGGAAGGGGTCCCAAGAAGGGCGACACAGCTGGAGAGGGGTCTGGAGCACAGCTCTGTGAGGAGAGGCTGAGGAAGCTGGGGGTGTGCAGCCTGCAGAAGAGGAGGCTCAGGGCAGACCTCATTGCTTTCTACAACTACCTGAAGAGAGGCTGTAGCCAGGTAGGGTTGGTCTCTTCTGCCAGACAACCAGCAACAGAACAAGGGGACACAGTCTCAAGTTGTGGCAGGGGAGGTCTAGGCTGGACATTAGGAGGAAGTTGTTGGCAGAGAGAGTGATTGGCATTGGAATGGGCTGCCCAGGGAGGTGGTGGAGTCCCCATCTCTGGAGGTGTTCAAGAAAAGAGCGGATGAGGCACTTAGTGCCATGGTCTAATTGATTGGAGAGGGCTGGGTGCTAGGTTGGACTGGATGAGCTTGGAGGTCTCTTCCAACCTGGTTGTTTCTATGAAAGCCCCTCTCCAGCCTTCCCATAGGATCCCTTCAGGTATTGGAAAGCAGCTCTAAGGTTCCCCCCCAGGGTCTTCTCAAGGCTGAACAAGCCCAGCTCTTACAGCTTGTCCTCAGAGCAGAGGTATTCCAGCCTTTGTGGCCTCCTCTAGACTTACTCCAACAGCTCTGTGCATCTGCTCTGTTTGTCACCTGTCTTCGTGTGCAGTTGTCACTCCTTACTTGCAAAACAGTACACACAGAGGCATAAAGAAAACATTATTAGAGGGTCAAATCTAGTTCAAAACTTCAGCTTTAAAGCAAAGCTGTTGCCAGCTCCCCCAGCACATCATTAAGGAACTGGAGAAAATTAATTAATTATCCTGTTTTTTAACCATCTCAGTGACAGTAGCATGACTGCACAGAAGCAAAGAGGTAACAGAATTGTGTGCATTTTAGTGTATTAAAATCTGTGTGCTTGTGTACAACCTGTGTTGCATGCAGCTGTTCAGTAGCTTCCCTTTTGCTTTCCAGGATGCAATCAGGATGATGATTACTCAAGGCAACATGCAACTCCAGGAACTTCAGAGAACACTGAAGCTGGCAAAATCCTGATCTTGATTTCGTGGCCACCTGGACTTTCTGCTGTGAAGGAGCAAGAGCGTGGTTACAATTAACAGCCTTTGCTGACAACCTGGTAATGTTTGGCAGTGGAATCAACCACAGTGGGGTTTTTGTTTGGGTTTTGTTCTTTCCCCTTCCTCGTCTTGATTTGGTTATTCTCCCATGTTGGAGTCACTCCCTGACAAAGGGCTTCGAAGAACTGAGTGTGTGATACAGCTTGTGCCGTGGGAAAAGCAGAAAGCAGCAACAGTTACAACAGCCAAGCTGTGACAGGGAAGTGGGAAATAAAAGCCACATTATTTTGTCTTCTATTGTGGCAGCTCCTAAGTGCTAACATTCATAGTGGTAGTAGCTCTTTCTGTACTGTGCCAAGGATTTTTATTCAATACAGGATTATAGCTTAATACAGGATTATAAGAGCAGCTCAGTCTAGTTGAGAGGCATCTGTGCCCATGGTGGGGAGGTTGGAGTATGTGATCTCTAAGGTCCCCTCCAGCCTGAGCCATTCTATGATCTAAAAAGACCTAAAATACATAAACATGATAAACATTAAGAAAACGTTTTGTACATAGATACTGATTTTCAGTTACAGCTGAATGAAACTTAGAAGAGGTCTATCACTGAGTAAAACTTGGAAGGAGAGGTCTTTGTGTATGAAAACAAGAGATTTTAGGCTCAGGAATGATTACTGACAGGTTAACAGGAACTACCTTCAAGTTAATATTTACAAGCATCACAGAATCACAAAATGGTTTGAGTTGAAAGGAACCATAAAGTTTCAACTCCCCTGGCATGGGGGCAAGGACACCTTCTAATAGACCAGGTTGCTCAAGGTCCCATCCAGCTTGGCTTTAGAAACTTCTAGTGTTGAATCTCAGCCTGTCCTCATAGGAGAGCAGCTCCAGCCCTCCAGTCCCACTGTCCATCTCTCTGACAAGGACGTTAAACAGCCCTGGTCCCCTGAAGACCACCGCCTGTCACTGGTCTCCATTTCTCTTGTCTAGAAAGGATTACAACACAGACTTCTGAGCAACACTTAACTTTAATTGCTTGGCAAAACGTTCACTTTATCAAGATGATACAAAACTTGAGTAGCATGCTTCTGCATTCCTACAGTAGCTGAAACAAACCTGTAAACATACCGAAGTGTCTAGATTAGACTACGGAAGGCAGAGCCATAAAACTAGGATAGCTGCAGATACACTTTTCTGGTCGTGACAGTGCATTAATAGGGACTTCAAAAATATATAATAATACAATTTGCTTTGCTTTATACATCTGCTAAGAAGATGAAAACTTAATTAGTCAGTGGTGTCTTCAATACTGGAAAAGTCTTTTGTATTGTTTTTAGGGCTCTTCAGTACAGGAAAAAATCTCCTTGGCATAAGAGCACTGCATTGTGTTTGAGTTCTTTTTGAACAGTTAGTTGTACTATCATGAAATGCTAAGTAAACATTTTTCTAGCAGAATCTGATGGAGCCTCCTCAGAGGCATAAGGAGGAAACTTTAAAGGGGATGCAGAGGCAACAATTTACATTGCCTGGAGTTAATTTGGGGTCTCTCAGCCTGGACAACAATTGGTCGTTGTAAGCTGTGATATGGCAGCAAAATTAATCTCTAAAACTCAACAACATTTTCTTTTGTGGGACTGTTGGTGAAACCAGTCCTGAGAAGTGCAGACTCACCAGACCTGGCTTCTCTTGCAGAGTTAGTTACACAGGAAAAAAGAGAGGAATCCTTCAGAGGAACAAAAGATGCTGGTCTGGACCAGGTGTCTGGGAAAAAATCCTGACTCTGCAGAAGAACCATTTGAGTGCTGGGAACCAAGCTCGCACTTGTTTAGGGAAAGGGCTTTGTCAATTCTTCACTCATCTGTTGCTTGGAGGAAAAGAAAATTATGTTCAATTTATCTCTAACAAGTAGAACATGGTTATGGTGAAATATTTGGCATCCACAACCTAAAGAAAACCTTCTCAGTCAGATTACTGGAGTACAGCCCCACCACAAAAAAACTCTGCAACCAGGACACCATTAAAAACCAAGACAATCCAAATTTAGTGTTTGTTTTAAACATGTAAAACCAACACAAAAGCAAAGTGGCAACTGAAGCCCCTGTACCTAATGGGATGATTCACCATGGGAACCTGACCTCTCCTAGCTGGAAGCCTGAACTTGTCACCAGCATGGGCCTGCAGTTTGAGTTGGTTCTGTAGCTTCTCTGCACTGAACAGAGAGAGCCTGTGGGGAGTAGCTAAAAGTGTTGATAGCCCTTCATCACTAAGGAATCTGTCAAAAGCCCTCCAACACCCTGCATCTATTCCAGTATTGGTGTGGCCACGTGCTGGCCTGGAGCACTCACTGACATGCTCCAGCCACACAACAGCTGTGTGGAAATGTGGAAATTCCCTTTTCAGAAAGCAGGTTTGGTTTCTAATGCAGTCTGGTTTTGAGCAGCACCTGGAAATTGAGAGTGCAATATTGAATGGACACTGGGAAGGATCTAATCTGCAGCATCTCATTGTCCTCAGGACAGTCTGCATATGAATTCTCCTTGGTTCTGGAGTTCCTGAAGTTGTTACTGCTCCAGAAACAGAGTTTAGTGTGGATGTAACAGGCACTGCAAATACATCTCTGTGTCTCCATTTCAGTTTCCCACACAGCAGGTTCCAGAGTGAGTCCTGGCTTTACTGCTTGGTAGGTGCTAGCTTTCCTTCTGTACCTTAGTCCTTAATTTGCTGAGCTCTTCTTCCAAGCTTTTGATATGCTCCTTGAGCGCAGCTTTGTCCTGCTGGGCTTTCTGGTTGGCTTGGCACCGAGCTTCCTCTATCTTCCGTTCATACCACTTCTCCATCTGCGTGGAGACAGCCTCAAAGAAGTACTGCGTTATCTCCAGGGCCTGGGAGGTGTCTCTGGCTGGGGCTGGGGGCTGACCTGCAGGCAGGGCAGAGGGCTGCTGCTCCCCGCTCTGATGTGCCCCACCGTGGTGCAGAGCTTTGTGCCTCGACTGCCCACTTTTGCTGGACTTCTTTGTCTGAGTTCCTTTGTTGATGAAGCAGCCACTCTGTGGTTCAGCCTTTGCAGGTTCAGTCAAGGGCTGCAAAGCAGCTTGCACCTTAACGTGTCTTAATTTGGAGCCCAAAGGCTCAGAGGAGGACGGCTCCTGCTGGCACCTGTGTAAGGTGCTGGCACCAACAGCTTTGTCCTTTGGCCTGACATCTTGAGCAGGGGCAGAAGAGGAGGCTGCTCTGCCGACAGTTAACTGTTGTTCTGTACCTACAGAATAAAACAGACACAAATACATTGAGAAAAGCTCTGGGCATTTATCTGAGCATTCAGAGGGCCTCACTGTTAGGCAGACAAGGTGTTATCTGGTGTACCATGCTGCAGGTACATGGTAAAGGCTTCTATTGGTTCATCACATCTTCACCCTCAGGCAATACAACACAGAGTCATGAAAAGAGGAAAGCTGGCACAGGCAGGGAGGCACTGCAGTGCAGCTGCAGGACTACAGACTGACAGCAGCCAAGGGACCTCCTCAGAAGGACACATAACAAACACCAGGCTGGATTCCCAAAGTCTGTTGGGATTTGTGACCACTCCTCCTGCTTCTGTGAGCACTGAAGCCCTGTCAATTTTGCAGAGGTAACACTTTAGTGCTGCTGAACTGTTCAGTGCAGTGTAGCTCACTCACTACCACAAGATCTCCTGTGTGCTCTTCAGCCTTTCTAGTCTGACAAGGTACCCATGCCCACATCTGTTCACTCTGCACAGTGCTTTGGAGGGCACACAGAAGGTATTTTCCAGAAGCCCTGGGCTTTGCTAGCACTTTCCCTGGATGTGGAGAGCTGACTGTTCTGCCTGCCTCTTTTTTTAACTCAAAAGTTCCCCTAGCCAAGCACGGAGAGGTGGCTTGAACCCTACCTGTGGGTGGCTTTGATCCCTGAAAGGGCTTGAATGTTCCTGTCAAATGCATTAATTAAACAGACTCTGGTTCAAGGAAAGAGGGAAAAGTGAGAGGTTTATTCTCAGTTTGAGCATGAACAAGGGAAATGAATTCATGTTCTTGCACCCTGCTATGATAGATTCCCTGCATCTGAAGAGCACTAAACACACTTCCTTCAGTAGATTTTGGATAATCTGCACACCTCCCTGACAGGCAACAGGGTGGGAGCAATTCCAGCTGGGAAACAGGGAAAAATGTCAGAGTTATTCTGATCATCAAAGGACTTTGCTTGAAAGACGCAGTGACAAGGAAGCACCAGGGAGAGTCAGTGGAACTCCACCCAACCACGCCTTAAATTATTCCCAGTGGCTGCCTTGAAGTCTATTCTAATCCCAAGACATTATCCATATAGATGGGGGAGAAGACTCAGCCAGAATTAGTATCTGTGGTATTCCTCAGTTAATTAGCTGCCTTTGAAAATGACATCTAAGTACCTGATGAGGTTGTACCTGATGCACCATCTTGCTGAGTGCAAAAGTGCTGTCCAAAGCTTTGCTCTGGCATCTGGACTCTGCTCCTTCCCCCATCTTCTGAGAGGCTATTTGGAAGTGTGATATAGGAATGCTGGTGGGAGCCCTCTGACTGCAGCACAGGCGGGTTGGCTTTACAGTCCTTGGCACTGTGGGCGTTGTTCTCAGTATCCAGGGTCTCAGTGAGAGACTCACAAGTGGACAGTGTTGATTTTGGTCTTGATGACCTGGAATCTCCAGAAAGCTTGAGCTCCAGATTCTGAATCTTCAGCATGCACCAAGTCTTCAGCTCATCGACCAAGGAAATCTAGGAGAAAGAGACTATAAATTACAGGACCCTATTATGGGTTTAACTCCTATGGTTCCTGCGCCACTGAGGACAGGTAGTGGGGACAGAGAGAAGCAAGCTGGGTATCTGCAGGCTTAGACTCTGTACATGCTGCCATGGGAGTATTTAAAGGACTGCAAATCAGAAAAGCTGAAAAACTACGCATTAGCTTTAGTCCAGGCTACCCCCTCTCAGATTTGAATGTGCTGCTTCAAACAGAACCCTGAAGTCCTCTGATCGGGGCTGACTTGGTTAATCATACAGCCAGTGGCACTTTGTAAGTGCAGGGAACATCCCATGTGGTCAAAGCTGCCATTTTCTATGAGTGAAATTCAAAGCAGACACTTGTGGGACACAGCTTTATACCATCCCCAAGCTGTGTGCCTCTGCATTCGGTGATAAAGGTGAGTTCTGCACTAAATGATAGTTTTCAAATTGCTGAGGTGCTTAATAGGAGTCAGCTGCAGAGGCTTTGCCAGTAGCCATTTCAAACACAAGTAGCTCTTTCACTGTCCTGTTCGAGATGACATCATGGTTTTAGGTCAGGGACATCTAGTCCATGCATTTAGTAAAGCTGAGCCCAGTTTTGACAGTAGTTTCAATCAGAACAGCAACAGCTGATACCACAGAACCGTAATGTTAATTCATCTGATGGATCTCATTTCTCAAAGGGAGATTACAAGAAGGTGGAGCACAAGCCTGGAGAGGTACAGAATTGTCAGGGCTGGAAGGGACTGCAAGAATCATCTAGTTCAAACTCCCCTGCCGTGGGCAGGGACACCTCACACTAGATCAGGTTGCCCCGAGCCACATCCGGCCTGGTCTTAAAAACATCCAGACATGGGGCTTGTACCACCTCACTGGGCAACCTGTGCCAGTGTCTTACCACCCTCATGGTGAAGAACTTCTTCCTAACATCCACTCCAAATCTACTCCTCTAGCTTGGATCCATTTCCCATAGTCCTATCCCTACCTGACACCCTCAAAAATCCCTCACCAGCTTTCTTGTAGGCCCCTTTCAGATACTGGAAGATAGATTCAGAAGCCAACAGCATACTTATGTCTCTTACTGTGATATTTCAGTATCTGAAGGGGGCCTACAAGAAAGCTGGGGAGGGACTGTTGAGGATGTCAGGTAGTAACAGGACTAGGGGGAACGGTACAAAGCTAGAAATGGGTAGATTCAGACTGGACGTTAGG
The DNA here is from genome assembly GCA_013400475.1 of Tricholaema leucomelas. NCBI lineage: Eukaryota > Metazoa > Chordata > Aves > Piciformes > Lybiidae > Tricholaema lacrymosa > Tricholaema leucomelas. Next base: position 275,103 of record WAAF01005684.1, read on the forward strand.
AAGTTCTTCACCATGAGGGTGGTGAGACCCTGGAATGGGCTGCCCAGGATGGTGGGTGGTGGAAGCCTCATCCCTGAAGGTGTTTAAGGCTAAGCTGGATGAGGCTCTGGACAGCCTGATCTAGTGTGAGGTGTCCCTGCCCACAGCACGGGGGTTGGGATTAGATGATCCTTGTGGTCCGTTCCAACCCTGACTGATTCTATGATTCTGTGAACTAAAGACCAAAGCTGTCTGACTTTTCCAAGTACTTTTCTTTAGAGAAAAGTGTTCTGAGGCTGTCAGACTACAGTCTGCTGAGCTCAGCACAGCTGCCAGTCTTTTAACACTCATTTGAAACAGCCTTATCAAATATCATGACATGTTACTGCACAAAGTGCACCTCTGAATTCTTAGAAGAATCCCAATCATGAGAGCAGTGATTGTATTTTTTTTACCTGCCTGAGTGGAGAGACAGAGATTTCTTAGCATGTTATAAAGATGAGTCTGCAGAAGCTAGATGGGCAAGAGCTGGATCTCTATGGGAACAGTTATTCCTGGGATGCTGGTTAAAGAAGCACACAAAACCTACCAGGAGGAATACGCAGCTTGGTGATGGTGCACTGCTGCTAAAGGCAGAGGGAAGAACTGAAGCCTTTTAATACATGGGATTAAAAAAAGGTCAGACAGAGGTGAAGAAAGAGACTGCAGTCACCAGGGACATCTTCCACTAGATCAGGTTGCCCACAGCCCTGTTCAGCCTCACTTTGAGTATCTCCAGGGATGGGGCCTCAATCACCTCCCTGGGCAACCTGTTCCAATGTTCCACCACCCTCATGGTGTAGAACCTGTTCCTAACATCCAATCTAAACCTGCTCTGCTCTAATCTGAAGCCATTGCCCTTGTCTTGTCCCTGCAGCCCTTTGCAATCTCTCTGCAGCCTTCTGGTAGCCCCCTTCAGGCACTGTCAGGCTGCTGTTAGGCCTCCCCAGAGCCTCCTCTTCTGCAGGCTGCACACCCCCAGCTCCCTCAGCCTGTCTTTGTAGCAGAGCTGCTCCAACCCCCTGAGCATTTTTGTGGCACTCCTGAACCTGCTCCATCAGCTCCATGTCCTCATATTCCTGTCTTTAATGCAGCAAAAGCTGAAAGCACAAGTGGTGAAAGTCTAGCAGGAAGAATTTTTGAGGAGCACTACATTAGAAAGAATCTATTTTGTTACAGGCCACACACTTCAAACCATGACAGTGGGACTGGAATTTGCATTCCCCGTTTCTAATGCGACAGCTTTGTAAGTCTGAGTTAGAGATTAAGGTGGTGGGTAGGAATCATTTGGTCTTTGAAGCTGTTTTGCCGATTTCACCAGATGAGATCAGTCTCCAGTATTCTCCCTGCCCGTTGGAATGAAACTCTTGAGCTGATCCATCTGGGCTAATAGAGCGGCTGCACCAAGCCCTACCTGCCGCTTCTCGCCCTGGCTCTTCTCCAGCTCGGCGTGCTGCTGCAGGCGCTGCAGGCACTCTGCTCGCTCTGCCGACAGCCGCTCCGCCATCAGCTTGTCTAAGACGCGGAGCTGTGGAAGAGAAACATAACTCAGCGGAAACGGCCGAGTGAAAGAGCAAGCAAAGCCCCCAGCTGTGAGCCATGCAAGCCAAAGTACCCTCAGCTGAGACAGCCAAGTGAAAGAGCAAGCAAAGCCCCCAGCTGTGAGCCATGCAAGCCAAAGTACCCTCTGCCTTTCAGTCTCCACTGCTAGCAACCTTCTCGACTGCAGTTAAAAACGGTTTGCTCGCAAAATTGCCAATGAACAATTCAAACCAAAAAGTACTGCAGAGGATCTTGGATCTCAGTGCAAACAATTCAGCGAGAGGGATTTTCACAGTTATGAACTGGCCAGCTGCGGGACTGCTTTCTGCCTTCTGAGTTTCCCTCCTGGGGCCTCAAGGCATTGCGATTTATTGTCTAAAGAAGCACTGGAAGCCACTTAACACATTAACTGTGTTTTTCTCAAGGCCCTGGTTTGCAACATTAGATCCCTGTGGAATGTCACAGTTGGCTAGCCTTGAGCATTAGATTTCAGGCTGGTTGTCACAACGCCAGAAGCAAGAAATGAATCACGACAATGAAAATATTCATTAAGCTTCAAATCTAATAGTCATGTGGCCAAGCACACCTCCGGGTCAGATTCTTACTTGGTGCTGGGTTTTGCTTTCCATCTGGCCCAGCTTAACGTTCATCTTATCTTGTACCGTCCCAAACTCAGCTTTTATCTCCTCCACTGTTGCCTCCAGCTGATTCTCCAGTTTGTTTATCAGGGGCTCACAACGACATCCATTTATCGGTGCCTGAAAGGAGCAAACATTTACTTGCTGTGCCACGGTGTCCTTCTGTGGCACGTTGAACATTATCACAGCCTCCCTGGGTTGGTCTGGGGCTCTTCCATACCGTGTATCAGCCTTCTGATAACATCTTACAGCAAGCAGGCTAATAGTTGGAGAAGCACTAACTAGGAAAGAATTATGAAATCCCTTTGGTTGGAAAAGATGATTAAAGATCATCGAGTACAACCATTCTCTTAACTGCACCAATGGTGCTAAACCATGTGCCTCAGCACCACAGCTCTCTGTCTATTTTAAACACCCCCAGGGATAAGGGTTTCTGTGTCTATCTTAAACACCCCCAGGGACAGGGGTTCCTGTGTCTAAACACCTCCAGGGATGGGGGTTCAGCCACCTCCCTGGTGAGCCTATTCTAGTTTTCAGTAACTCCTTCAGTGAAGAATGCACCGTGGTCAGACTGGCAGGTCTGTAATCCCTAGATCCACTTGTTGGGCATTGCATTTGCCCATCTCCAGTCAACTGGGACCTCCCTGGGTAGCCAAGACTGCTAAAGAATGATGGAAGGTTGTTTGCTGAGCACTTCTGCCAGCTCCTTCAGTACGCCCTGGGTGTAAGCCATCCATTCCCACAGGCTTGTGTATGTCTAAGTGGTGCAGCAGGACACTAAACCTGTGCTCATGGATTGTGGGGGCTTCCTTCTGGACCCCCTCCCTACCTTCCAGCTGAGGGGGCTGGGTATCCAGAGAACAGCTGGCCCTACTGCTAAAGACTTGCTTGATCTGATTCCATGGACACATGGTGAGAGCAGCCAAGAGCTCAGGTCACATGTGCCATGGTGCTGGGCAAGGGGTACCACGTTACAGGCCTGTGCCCTGTGCCTCAGTGCTGGAGTTCTGAATTGTACAAACTAACTAAACGTTGTGGATGTGTGGGCTTGTGGGAACTTGATTGGTTTTAACCTAAAGCCAACAATGTGCTCTTTTGGGTTCTTTTTGTGCAAGGTCTCAGACCTCACATCTGCCTCCACCCTGCATTCAGCACAGCCCACCTGCCTTTGACTCCCATGACACCATCCCAAGGCTCCTTTGCAAGGGCAGCTGCAATGACCACATGGACATCTCTTGGGGAGGTGGTCAGAAAAAAGCTTGAAGCAGCAGCTAATGAGGATTATCTGTCCTCTGCAGCCCACAGGCAGAAACTGGCTCTGGAGCCCAAAGCAGCCACTCTGAATCAGTCTGCTGAGGAGCCTCCCTCTCTCCTCCAGCCCTGCAGTGCTGTTCCACAAAGTGGGGGTTAGTCCCTTAAGCTGGGGAGGGTGGGCAGTTTGTGGAGCACTTTAGAGAGCCTCAGAAATACAGCTGATTTTAAAATTCTGTTTGATATTCAGGGCCTGAAGGCATCAGAGCAGACAGCTGAGCAAAAAAAGCAGGGGAGGGGATTGCCATGCATTTCAGGAAATACAGTAAGGGAATCTGGCTCTATGAAGCTCATCTTTGTATACAAGTCCTATCTGCTCCCTCCACTTTTGTTCCTGCTCCCCAGGTCATCCTTACTGGCCCATACTCCTACCATCTGATCCCAGGGGCAGGGAGATACTGCTTTTAACATATGAAAGGTCCTTTCCTGAAGCCTGCTCTTAGGATAATCCTATGATGCCCCTGTCTGGAAATTCCTCAAGCATCACACAGCAAGATGTTGGAAAATATGGCTCTCTGGACCTTTGAAGTGTGACCTGAGTGACCTTCAGAAGCTGCTGAATTTCTTAACTACAGCAAGGGACTGAGCAGAACTGGTGGACGGATGTGAGAGGCTAAGGGTTGAACTCCCTGAGGTACAGGAGGGAATTAGAGACATTTACAGCCTCCACAGGGAAATCTGCTGTCTGCTTTCATGCTTTTTTGTAAACATGGAATGGTAAATAGCTGCATGAAAAAAAGGACTAAAGCACCAGGTCCTACTGGAATAAAGGATCACAGAGATTTAGGGGTTGGAAGGGAACTCCAGAGATCATAAAGTCCAATGCCCCTGCTGAAAGCAGGATTACCTAGGACAGGCCACATGGGAACACATCCAGGTAGGCTTTGAAAGTCTCCTCTCTGGAGATAGGAGACTTCACAATCTCTCTGGGTAGCCTGTCCCAGTGCTCCATCACCCTCACTGTAAAAAAGTGTCTCCTCATGTTGAGGTGAAGCCTCCTGTTGTTCCTTGTCCTGTCACTGGACATCAGCAAAAAGAGCCTGGCACCTTCATCTTGACACTCACCCCTCAGTTATAGACATTGCTCAGATCCCCTCTCAGCCTTCTCTTCCCCAGACTGAACACCCCCAGGGCTCTCAGTCTTTCTCCATAGAAGAGATGCTCAGGTCCCCCAGTCATCCTCGCGGCTCTCCACTGGACTCTCTCCAGCAGGTCCCTGTCTCTCCTGAAATGGGGAGCCCAAAACTGGACACAGTATTCCAGATGTGGTCTCAGCAGGGCAGAGTAGGGGGGGAGAAGAACCTCCCTAGACCTGCTGGCCACACTTTTCCTGAAGCCCCCCAGGATGCCATTGGCTCCCTTGGCCACAAGGGCACACTGCTGTCCCATGCAGAACTTGCTGTCCACCAGGTTGGATTTGAGGAATTCAAAAGATGTTTTCCAACTGAACTGAATTCTATGACTCTACAGCTCTATGAAATGCACACGAGCTGGTAACTCCAGGTTTACTCTCAGTTTCTGTGAGGCAGCTCCTGCCTCCAGTAACCCCAGAATCCCCAGACAGTTGCAATGAAGAATCAGAGCAGAACACGCTGAGCCTAACTGGGCTCTCAGCTTGGGTAGCAGCCTCAGTGCTCACAACTGCTCTCCTTTCTTTTCCTTGGAAATGTTCTTTGCATTTTCTCTTGACAATTATAGAATTTCCAGTGTCATTCCCAGTCACTGTTCAGGCCTCATCTCCAAACAGGAAACACTTTGTAGATTTGAACTACTTAAGGTTGCCTTCTTTGGCACGCACAAACCCAGCTTGTTGCTCACCAGACTTCAGCCTAAAATGCAGCTGAAACCCAGACAAGGAAAACACATCCACAGCCCTGGGAGCACAGGTAACGTTAGCTAACTGTGCCTCACCTCCAGGCACTGCCTGCCTCCACCAGGGAAGCAGAGCACTCACCTGCATCACCTTCCCATCCTTCCCTCGGTAGAGAGTGTAGAGCTGGTAGGCTCGGACCTCGTGGGGCGGGGGCGGAGAGGAGCAGTGGTGCTTACTCCTGCGCTTAGGCAGGTTCTGCTGGGGCCGAGGGAGTGTCTGCTGATCCGCTGGGGAGATGGGGTCCGAGTGCGCCGACACCTGCGAGACACACACCCAACACCTGCCCTGCTAATGGGCCCTGGCAAGCTGCTCCTGCTGGGAGCAGGACAAAGCTGGTGAGACAGTTACAGCAGAGAAGAGACCAAAACACCGATCCGGCTGCAGCAGGCGGCCACAGCCTGCGCGTCTGCCAGCACAGTCAGAGTGGTTTAGGCTGGAAGGGACCTCAAAGATCATCCAGTTCCAAACCCCTGCCACAGGCAGGGACACCTCCCACTTGAATGAGTCACTCAAGGCCTCATCCAACCTGGCCTTGAACAATTCCAGGGAGGGAGCAGCCACAACCTCCCTGGGCAACCTGTGCCAGTGTCTCACCACTGTCACTGCAAAGAACTTCCTAACATCCACTTTAAATCTCCCCTCTGCCAGTTTGAACCCATTACTCCTCATCCTTTCATTACAAGACCTTGTCAATAGTCCCTCCCCAGGCCCCTTCAGATACTGGAAGTCACCAGATTGGCACACAAAGCTGCTTCTGTGACCCTGGGCAGCATAATGTCCCCACCAGAAATCCATCTTGTTTGAAGACTGCCTCTGCCCCACGGGCACAGCAGGGCTGCTGCCCTGCCTTGGCCACACACCGAAGGCACATGTGTGCTACTGTTCAGCAACGACCCCTGCTCTATCTGCTGTCTTAAAGCTCCTGATACCTTCTCCTTTGGCTTTTTCCTTTTGCTCTTCTTCCCTTTGGGGTCTGGTGAGGTCGAGTGAGGTTCATCCTTGGGGTCGCTCTTCTGCTGCGGTGGCTGATCACTGCTGGGCGTGTCCTCAGCAGCTGAGACGCTGCCCTGCTCCAAGCAAAGACAGGGAGCTGAGGGGAGCTGCAGAGTGTGGGAGGGAAGGAGCCTTTCCTTCACTTGCCCAGGTTTAAGCTGCTCTGCAGAGGTGAGCGGGCAGCAAAGCGTGCCTCAGGCAGCCGTGCACAAGTGATGGCTCCCAAGAGGCCTGGTGGGTTTTCTTTACAGACCCTTCTCACTGCAGATGCAGTTGGCAATGCCAGGTTGTACCTTGCTCTGTACCACTTCATCCCGTGGCACGGACTGAGCTCTCCTTTCCTCCTTCAGTCTCTCTCTCTTCTTCCTCAGGCTTCTCCCACGGTTAAAGCGCGAGACCTGACGGCAGACCACACTGTTACTCAGTGATGTCATGCTCTTGCCTACCACAGAAGCCAAGTACCAGGGCAGAGCTTTCTCACCTTTATCTAAAAGGCAGTGGGTACAGGAGAGTGCACTGCCAGATGGATGCTGGTGGGCCAAGCAGTGTTTATAGCCATGACAACACAGCACCCCTGAGCTAAGTCTACCAGGGCTCTTTGCTGTTTCCCTGGAGGGATGAGCACCTCCTCCTGTGTCCTCAGGCTGGTTTCCAAGCCAAGCCAGCCCTTACCACACACAGGTGGCAAGGAGGAGCTGGGTAGGGATGGCACCTGATCTCATACCAGAATACAGAGCTGTCCCAGGTGCCTTCTGGCCTGAGGAGAGTTGTAGCATTTCACACCCAGCAGCAGGTTACGGAAAGGACATTTTGTCCCTATTATCAAAGCATCTGCCAGTGTGAGCAACCATACTGGGGACAAGACATGTCTGAGGCAGGCAGCAGAGTGACACAACCCAGGAGCTCACAGGTACAGAGCAGCTTTCTAATACCAGGGCCAGGTATTGCTGCCTCTGACTGCTCCAGCCTCACTGGGACCACTCACAGCACTTCAGGCTAAGGCTTAGTCTGCACACCTGGCTGAACTCAGGGCATGAAAGGCTCAATGTCACCAGACCAGAAGCCAGCACACAGAGCAGGCACCTTTCACAGCAGAAGGTTAAGGACCAGGGCATGTGGTTTCTCAGGCTTAACTGTGCTCAGTTCCATGTGCATGTGTTTGTGTGTTGGAGAGAGAGAGATTTGTAACGTACCTGTGATGCTTTAGTGAGGAGGAGTGCAACCTCAGGGTTGTTGTGCTGCCTGGCAACCTCTAGAGGGGTCTGACCTGCCTGAGAGGAAAACAAAACCAGTATTTCCTTCAAAACATGAGCCACTGGGAACATGGAATTTCTCCACCCGAGGTCAGTGCATGCTCTGTGCACAAGAGTAATGTGACTAACTGCTTTCCTTTACCCAGGTTTAATTCAGGTCTAACACCCAAACATTTCCTACCAACATTATGGAGAGTGTTGAAGGGAGTCTGCATTAACACCCAAGAAACTCCATGTCCTGCTTACATTGTTGATAACAGATGCATCAGCTCCTGCTTCCAGCAGCAGCTTAACCACCTTCTTGTGATTTAGAGCAGCAGCTACGTGGAGAGCAGTATCCCCTGCCTGCAAGTTAGAAAGCAGAAAACAACTGTGTTACACAAAGGCCTTGGGTCTCACCCTGCAGAAATCACCCTTTCCTTTCCTAAAAGATGCTCAGAGGTCAGAAGACCTACACCTACTGATGCAGCATCTGAGCTTAAATAAGGCCTGGTCAATAAAACAATGTTGGGAGGAAGGGGACAGGAGGGGCCAAGGGGCTATTTCAGCCTGGTTTTGTGCAGCATAGCTGAGGCCCCAGTGATCTGGTTTAACTAAACCAGGTGACACATGACACAGCTTGGAGACAGCCCAGCTCCACTGCCAGCAAACAGATACAAGCTCTGGGGGCAGAACTGGTTTCCCCACCACAGCCTTCTCTCTTCCTTTGTCTTTTCCCCCCCTGCAGGCTCAGTTCTTTGGCGTGCAGGTGCTCCCGGATCACGTTACTCAAGAATAACCAGAGAGCTCGCAGCAGCCAGACCGACCAGGTCCTCTTAATGAAATTCCTCAAGCAAAACAGCTTTGGGCCCAGCACCAACACACTGCCTCGCCCTTGTCCCACGGCAGGAGGGTGAGGACAGCTGTGATCAGATTTGGGCCCCAGTAACAAAGCCAGCAGCTGTTGAAGGCAGAACGGACACGTGCATGCGCTGCCCTCCTGCCCCTTGGCCTTGCATTTTGCCTTTGGAAGATGACATCTCCCCGAGCCTAGTGGAAATCTATCCTTTGTTGCTAACTGGGATGAGGAGTGTTCAGAAATCAAGTCATTAGATGTGCAGGTCTGGAATAACTTTGGGTGGTGTTGGGGAACAAAGGTGCCTCTCTGGGCCAAATTCACACTAGTTAATACTCAGTAACCCATTTTGCAAGTTAAAAAATCTCATTTCCAAATGAAATGAGATAGTCTAATGTGCTGAAGCCTATTTTGTCTGCTGCAGTGTCTCACATCTAAGAAATGAGGTTAAAGGTGCAGAAAACATCTTGATGCTGCCCAACTACACATGGACCATTTCCCAGGACCGCAAGATGATGCTGTTAAGCACCACAGGATCTGTTTATTTAGCAGGTTTAACACATTTCAATGTGATAAATCAAATCCCTTCTATCACCCAACCAGGCTGTGCTGTAAGTACAGCAATCAATTACTCCCCTGTAAGATAATTATGGACGATGAATCAAAGGTTAGACTGATCATTACTTTGGATTTAAACCATTTTGGAACCCTCTTTCTCCTGTCTTTTTAATTCCCCCTGCAGCAGAATGCAGGAAGGAGAAGTATTCCTGAAGAATCTGCACTCCTGGGGAACCTGAAGGTTAGTGAGCTCTGCTTCAAAATGTCTCTCTAATGGCCACAGCATCATTAAATCCAGGCTACAAAGGAGAAAATGGGCCCCCATCAAAATAGTGGGTTTCTTGTCCAGCACCATTCTGTACTGAACTGGTAAGGACCTAGGAGCACCAACTCTTAACCCTGTGTTCTTAACCCTCTGTCTACCCCAGCACACCCCTGCAGAACCCCAGAAACAGGCAATGCTTTACAGAAATGATGCAAATGGGATGGCAAAGTAACAAAGCACTGCTATGCTGTTACTCTCGGGCTGTCCTTAGAAGCTCAGGCATTTGGTGGTACACTGAAACACAGAGTACAGTGAGATTGCCTGGGCAGGAGTCCCTCTGCCCAACAACTCTCCATCTGCACAGGGCACAGAGTCACAATGAGCTTCATGCACTGACCTGGTTCTTTTCATGGACAGAACAGAAAGCACTGAGCAGCACCCTAATGATGGGCAAGTGATTATAACGAGCAGCCACATGCAGACAGGTATCTCCTGCCTGCAAACAGAAACAAAGCTCTGAGCATGTAATCACAGTAAGAAAGCTTGTGCTTGTCATGGTGGTCAGGGCTGAAACCAATCCTGCTAAACCAAAAAGAGCAGTAAATGCCACACACATCCACCAAACAGGGAGCGATGCTATTGTCTATGCCCTGCTCTTGGGGGTGGGAAACTTTAGCAAGAGCTGGGGCCTGGCAAGGTGATGGGAATCATAGAATCAGTCAAGGCTGGAAGAGACCACAAAGGTCCAACCCCCTGCCGTGGGCAGGGACACCTCACACTACATTAAGCTTTCTAGAGCCTCATCCAGCCTGGCCTTAAACAACTCCAGGGATGTGGCTTCTACTACCTCCCTGTGCAACCTATTCCTAACTTCTTCCTAACATCCAGTCTGAATCTACCCATTGCTAGCTTTGTTCCACCCCCCAGTCCTATCACTACCTGACAGCTCCTGACCACCAGAGCACATGAGTGGCTCATGGTCACCCTCCCAGCCACTAGGACCCCCAGATCCTTATCCCCTTTGCTGCCTTCCAAGAGGTCAGGTACAAGCAGTGCATCACTCAGTATTACCCAAAGCATTCCTATGGACACATCAGGATATGGACACATCCCTGTGGTTTGTTAGAGGGTGTTTTTCAATGGCATTTATAATCAGAATCACAGCTTAAAGCATTTCTGAGCAATGCTGACAACTGAAAGCAGCACAGCTTGAACAGAGGCAGAGAGAAATGAAATGTTCTTTTCAAAACTCACATTATTTTTGAGGTCTGCTCGAGATCCTCCAAGCAGCAAAACACGAGTGCTCTGGGAATGGCTGTTCTGGCAAGCCAGGTGAAGAGGTGTGTTACCTGCCTTAGAGAAACACAGCAAACCAGAAAACGTTCAGAAATTGGATACAGCCCTTCACAAATGAGAACCTCACAGGTCTTGCCACAAGAAGATCCACCCAGGGATGGGAAATGTTGCTGTTATTTTCCCAAAGATATAAGCTGAATGAACCTGGACACTGAAAGACCTTCTTCATCCTGGAAGTTACTTATCTGGGATATAGTAATGGCAGAAATGGGACAGTCTCATGATATCTGCACTGGTGAAATGAGCTTCCAGAAAGCAAAGGCTCTAGAAAATGTCTGGTTATAGAACCATAGAATGGTCTGGGTTGGAAGGGACCTCCAAAGGTCATCCAGTCCAGTCCTCCTGCAGTTAGCAGGGACATCCCCAACTAGATCAGGTTGCCCGAAGCTCTGTCCAGCTTCACCTTGAATATCTCCAGGGATGGGGCCTCAACCACCTCCCTCAGCAACCTCTTCCAGTGTTCCACCACTCTCATGGTGCAGAACCTGTTCCTAACATCCAGTCTCAATCTGCTCTGCTCTAGTTTGAAGCCATTGCCCTCCTCCTGTCCCTGCAGCCCTTTGCAAACAGTCTCTCTGCAGCCTTCTTGTAACTGGGGGGCTGCTATTAGGTCTGCCCAGAGCCTCCTCTTCTCCAGGCTGCGCTCCCTCACTCTGTCTTTGTAGCAGAGCTGCTCCAACCCCCTGAGCATTTTCATGGCCCTGCCCTGCACCTGCTCCATCAGCTCCATGTCCTTCCTCTACTGAGGGCTCCAGAGCTAGATGCAGCACTGCAGGTGTGGTCTGAGTGTTTGGTTGATTGCTATCAAACTGCACTACCAAGCAGCTAATTTAAAGAAATGGAATTGTTGTGGTTTAAGTTTCCCTCATGCACACACGCAAAGAAATGTGCTGCCACGGGGCAGCATCTCTGACCTCAAGCAAAGCTGGCCACAACTGCTGAAGGGTTGGGCAGAAAAGGCTCACAATGATTAATTAGTTTCTTTATGATGGTAACAAAATCCTGCCCCAGGCCTGGCTGGGTCTGTAGGTGCTCTCACAGGGCAGGATATAGATTTTAAGCTATCAGGAAGCTTAAACTTTCCAAAAGCATGCCAGTCCCCAGCCAAGATGAGGAGGAGAAAAAACAGCCACCCAAACCCCAGAGAATATAACATGCTAAGGTTCCTGAGAGAAGCAAACTTGCAGTTTTTATGGACAGAAATCAAAGGAGAGCTTCCTTGGGTACTGCCTCTCTGAGATTATGAAGGGGTTTATTGGTCTGACAAGTTCTTCTGGCAGCATCTGACTTTCCTTGCCTTGAAAATCTGCAGAGGATTTCAGTTTGTGTGAGCTAGAAATTAAATCACCTCAGGTAAAAAAGGTTTCCCAGGCTCGCTGGGCTCTCTGTTCACCTTGATTATGTCCTTTAATTAGTGCCTTGTGCTCTCCAGACGAAGATCAAAGCTGCAGGGTTTGAATTACGAAAAGACAGCTCTTAGATCTGGTCTTAGGTCTTTGGTTCCAGTCTCCAGACTGGTAGACTCTAAGCTGTGGCAGACAAGGACATTTTCTTTCTCAACTAAATTGCATTCAAGGGTTGGTTTTTTTCCCTCCTGGGTTTCTCTCTGAAAAGCCTCTGCAATGTCTTTATCATTTGCCGTTTGCAAGGTTGACCTTGGTGAGAAGTCTGAGAGGTCTTCTGCAGGAGGTGATGGGTGAGGACCTCAATGCTGGGATGTATCATGGTGCTGTTGATGATGTAAAACTTGGGGGGTGGCTGACACCTGTCAGGCTGTGCTGTCATCCAATTAGATCTGGACAGGCTGGAGAGCAGAGTGAAGGCAAACCTCATGAAGTTCAATAAGGACAAGTGCAGGGTCCTGCACCTGGGGAGGAATTACAGCAGGCACTAGTTCAGGTTAGGGGTTGCCCTGCTGGAGAGCACCTCCATGGAGAACGACCTTGGAGTGCTGGTGGGCAGCAAGTCCTGCATGGGCCAGCAAAGTGCCCTTGTGGGCAAGAAAGCCAATGGCATCCCCCAAGCAATCCCAGGAGATACTAAGCAGGCGTCACAGAAAATGGGACAGCAATGTTCCCTTGTGACCCAGGAGGTCTGGGGTGCATCAAGAAGAGTGTGGCCAGCAGATCCAGGGAGATCCTTCCCCTCTACTCTGCCTTGGTGAGATCTCACCTGGAATATTGTATCCAGTTTTGGGTGTCCCAGTTCAGGAGGGACAGAGATCTACTGGAAAGAGTCCAATGGAGAGCTATGAAGATGCTGAAGGGGCTGGGGCACTGCATGGTGAAGAGAGGCTGAGGGACCTGGGGCTGTTTGGTCTGGTGAAGAGGAGACTTAGAGGGGATCTAATCAATGTTTACAAATATCTGAGGGCTGCAGGTCAAGAGGGAGGGGACAAACTCTTCTCAGTTGTGCCCTGTTACAGGACAAGGGGCAACGGATGGAAACTACAGCACAGGAAGTTCCACCTCAACGTGAGGAAGAACTTCTTTACTGTAAGGGTCCCAGAGCCCTGGCACAGGCTGCCCAGAGAGGTTGTGGAGTCTCCTCCTCTGGAGTCTTTCCAGCCCTGTCTGGATGTGTTCCTGTGAAACCTGAGCTAGATTGTATGGCCCTGCTCTGGCAAAGGGCTTGGACTCGATGATCTCAGGAGGTCACTTCCAACCCCTAACATCCTATGATCCTGTGAAAATACAGAGTTAAATTCCTTCCATCTTCTGCTGCTTAGCAGGGCTTGGCAAATCTATCAGCCTGTGTCTGGCCCATCCAGCCAAGAGTGCCCGATGGCCAGGTGTAAGGCGACAGCCTGCCGAGTAGTTCTGCACATGGCACTCAGCCCTGGCTGCCAGAAAAGCTGCCACAGATTTTGCTTTGTTGTCTGTAACATAAAAAGCTGAGAGACCAGACAAAGCATTTTGGGATTAAGGAGATTTATGATCTTCATTTCTCTTGAAATCAAAAGGGGTAAATGCATGTCTCTCTGTGTGTGTCTCTGTAATTCTCCTGTTTTTCAGCAGGTCCTGAGAAAAAAATCCTGCCCTTTAAAAACCACCCTGACAGTGAAATGCAAAGGGAGAGAGGACTGTGCTGGTACAACATCAAAGACCAGCACAGGAGATGCTCATGCAGTATTAAAGTCTGCCAATCATCTTTCAGACGTCAACCCTGCTGAGCTATTCTCAGCAGATGCTTTCCAGGAGAGGCTGTCTGCAGTTGACAGCCGCTGGATTGTAAGCTGAACCTCCTAATGCCCTGAGGCACCCGAGCATGCAGGGCAACCAGACTTGCATCTTAAGCCCACACCTTTGTACAGAGGCACAGCCACAGACAAGCCTGTCCAGAGACAGCAGTGTAATGGTTCACAGGAGCAGAAAGACGAGCGTGGGAAGCTGTCTAAAGCACCTTCAGTACAAACCCAGGTCAATTGTACAGCAAAAGCAATCACAGGACAGAAAAACTGCAACTTGGAACACTATAAAAGAAGGACTACACATAAAATAAGAGATGATATCATTCCAGACCACAGTGACCACACCTGTACCAAGGGAGGTCTAGGCTGGATGTTAGGAGGAAGTTGTTGGCAGAGAGAGTGATTGGCATTGGAATGGGCTGCCCAGGGAGGTGGTGGAGTCACTGTCCCTGGAGGTGTTGAAGCAAAGCCTGGCTGGGGCACTGAGTGCCATGGTCTGATTGACTGGACAGGGCTGGGTGCTAGGTTGGACTGGATGAGCTTGGAGGTCTCTTCCAACCTGGCTGATTCTATGATCTGCATGGTGTACTGCACATACACACAGGTACACATGCCCAGGCAATGTGCCTCTTTACTCAGGAAACTGTAACCCTTTGGTATTTCATTCCCATAATTCTTGTATCTTACTCTGTTTAGGCTGTCAGCACAGCCAGGTTTGGGCTCTTTCTTCCCTCTTCTCCTGGGAAGGCACTCTCCTATCTGGTAACAATGGAGGAGTATGACAGCCTGCTTGTCTTGACCAAAGTGAGGGGCAGCAGAGTTCAGACCTGGCCAGCCTGAGCTAACCTAGCAATGGAGTGAGATGAAAGAGCCCTGAGGCTTATGGTGAACCCCAGGTGGGAAAAGAAAAGGAGTTGTGGTAGGAGTCTGTGCTCCTATAGTTAGGAAGAACTTTCTACTGTGAGATAAACTTTTTCCCCTCTCTGTGACTTTTTGTTGCTTAATTGCAAGAAAGAAAAAAAAAGAGGGGGAAAAGGAAGAAAAAAATTAAGGGAAGGAAAAAGGGAAGGAAAAAGGGAAGGAAAAAGGGAAGGAAAAAGGGAAGGAAAAAGGGAAGGAAAAAGGGAAGGAAAAAGGGAAGGAAAAAGGGAAGGAAAAAGGGAAGGAAAAAGGGAAGGAAAAAGGGAAGGAAAAAGGGAAGGAAAAAGGGAAGGAAAAAGGGAAGGAAAAAGGGAAGGAAAAAGGGAAGGAAAAAGGGAAGGAAAAAGGGAAGGAAAAAGGGAAGGAAAAAGGGAAGGAAAAAGGGAAGGAAAAAGGGAAGGAAAAAGGGAAGGAAAAAGGGAAGGAAAAAGGGAAGGAAAAAGGGAAGGAAAAAGGGAAGGAAAAAGGGAAGGAAAAAGGGAAGGAAAAAGGGAAGGAAAAAGGGAAGGAAAAAGGGAAGGAAAAAGGGAAGGAAAAAGGGAAGGAAAAAGGGAAGGAAAAAGGGAAGGAAAAAGGGAAGGAAAAAGGGAAGGAAAAAGGGAAGGAAAAAGGGAAGGAAAAAGGGAAGGAAAAAGGGAAGGAAAAAGGGAAGGAAAAAGGGAAGGAAAAAGGGAAGGAAAAAGGGAAGGAAAAAGGGAAGGAAAAAGGGAAGGAAAAAGGGAAGGAAAAACGGAAGGAAACACGTCAGAACAACAGGCAGAAAAACGGGAAGGATAAACGGACGGCAACAGGGAAGAAAAAAGGGAAGAAAAAAGAGAAGAAAAAAGGGGAAAAGGAAGGAAAAAATGAGGAAATGAGGAAAAAAGTAAGAAAAAGGAGAAAGAAAAAAATTAAGACATAAAGGGAAGAAAAAAAAAGGAAAAAGAAAGGAAAAAGTAAAGGAAAAAAAAAAAGGGGAAAAGGGGAGAAAAAGAAAAAAAATAAATAAAATAGGGAAAAAAAGGAGGACTTTGGATGCTATTTTCCTATTACTACGATTTTCACTTTAGATCACACCAATCACCATGAATCTGCTTGGTATAAATCAGAGCACCGTGGAGATTTGCACAGGAATGCCAGGGGTCCTCGGCTGTAATTAATGTATCATCCCATGTGCTCCTGAGTCCCTCCTGCACCAGCTGTCAACACATGAATTTCCTAATGCCTGGGGAGGAATCATGCAGGCATAATAAAAGGAATTTAAAAAGACCCACTAGGAGCTGGTCCCCCACCCACTGAGAGATGCCACAGCCAGAAATCTCCAGCCACCTTAACACCATCACTGAAAGCTTCTCCTGCACGGGTCTCACCTTGTTCTTGGCCAGCACATTGGCTCCTGCTTTAACGAGCACTTTGGCAGACTGGCTGAATCCATGCCAACAAGCTTCATGAAGAGCAGTGTTCCCATCCTGAAGAACAGAATAGAATAGAATCAACCAGGTTGGAAGAGACCTCCAAGATCATCCAGTCCAACCTAGCACCCAGCCCTGTCCGATCAACCAGACCATGGCACTAAATGCCCCAGCCAGGCTTTTCTTCAACACCTCCAGGGACAGCAACTCCACCACCTCCCTGGGCAGCCCATTCCAATGCCAATCACTCTCTCTGCCAACAACTTCCTCCTAACATCCAGACTAGACCTCCCCTGGCACAACTTGAGGCTGTGTCCCCTCTTCCTGTTGCTGGGTGCCTGGCAGAAGAGCCCAACCCCACCTGGCTACAGCCTCCCTTTAGGTAGTTGTAGACAGCAATGAGCTCTGCCCTGAGCCTCCTCTTCTCCAGTCTAAACACCCCCAGCTCCCTCAGCCCCTCCTCATAGGGTTTGTGTTCCAGGCCCTTCACCAGCCTTGTTGTCCTTCTCTGGACACCTTCCAGCACCTCAGCATCTCTCCTGCATTGAAGACCCCAGAACTGCACACACACATAAGAGGAGGAGGTTAGAGCTGTGTCCACACACAGAAGAATGTCACATTCAGAATGCCGCAGCTGCAGGCCCTGCTTGCCCACTTCGAATATAAAACCTTTTCCTACCAGCCTGTTTTCTATTTTGTTTTGGGAAGTGGGGAAAGACATTGTTATTCCTTTGCTTTGGAACTTGGAATTGCATTTACAGCCTGAGACTCTCCAGCTGTGGGATAATCAAGGGAAACTGCTCAGTATCTCCTGTAGAGTACAGCAGGCTTATAAATGCCTTTATTTTTTTCCTTTAATAAACTGAGAGCAGACTCCTCAAGTTTTTGAACTATTAGCCTGGTATACAAATAAGCAAACAAATAATCTTAACAGTAACTGTAACTACAACAATAAAAATTACAACAAAAATAATAATGCTTTGGGGTGTGCAGCCTGGAGAAGAGGAGGCTCAGGGCAGACCTAACTGCTCTCTATGACTACCTTAAGGGAGGCTGTAGCCAGGTGGGGGTTGGTCTCTTCTCCCAGGCAACCAGTGACAGAAGGAGGGGACACTCTCTCAAGCTGCACCAGGGCAGGTTTAGGCTGGATGTTAGGAAGAAGGTCTTCATAGAGTGATTGGCATTGGAATGGGCTGCCCAGGGAGGTGGTGGAATCACTCTCTCTGGAGGTGTTTAAAAGGAGCCTGGACGAGGCACTTGGTGCCATGGCTTAGTTGATTAGATGGTGTTTGGTGATAGGTTGCACTTGATCTTGAGGGTTTTTTCCAACCTGATGGATTCTCTGTGATTCTGTGCCTATGGCTACCAAGGCTGCCACCCCCCAGGGCTTTGCTGCTGCCTGTTACCTTGTCTTGCCTGTCCAAGGCACAGCCCTCCTGAATCAGCGTGGCTATGACATCGGTGTTGCCTACAACGGCTGCCCGGTGCAGTGCTGTCTGATCGCCCTGCAAGAGAGAAGCAGATTTGTGCTCAGTGCCATTCCCTCCTCACTCTGACTCCATGCAAATGCATACAACACACAGGGACTGCATCTCCATCACACCTACTGTTTAAATCTGACCTTGTTAATAACTATCTCCTTCTCTGGAGATCTTCCAGACCTGCCTGGATGCGTTCCTGTGTGATCTGCTCTAGGTGATCCTGCTCTGGCAGGGGGGTTGCACTGGTTGATCTTCCAAGGTCCCTTCCAGCCCCTAACATTCTGTGATTTTGCTGAGGCCCCAGCCCTTAAGATACTCAAGGTCAGGCTGGACTAGGCTCTGAGCAACCTGCTCTAGTGGAGGACATTCCTGCTGACTGCAGGGAGGTTGGACTAGATGACCTTTGGAGGACACTTCCAACCCAGACCATTCTATGAGTCCATCATTAAAGGTTCAAGACTAATGAAGATACTGAGAGTATCAGAGAAATACAAACCAACTTTACAGAAGCCTGCAAGTCATCACAACCCCAGAAGCATCACTAAAGCATTCTGAAGATGTAGTAGGAGTAGAGTGCTGGGAATCTAACCCATTGGACACTGTGTCTGATCCTCACCAGTATCTGTAAGGAGTTGAAGGGAACTACAGGCTGTTGTAACTCATCATAATGACCCTCCAGTACTTAACACTAACTGGACGAGGCTCTCCTCTTTTGGCTTGAATTGCTCCATCAGCCCTGTGAGATCACAGAATCACAATGGCTGGAAAAGAACTCTAAGATCATCAAGTCATCACCATCTCTAATGAATCTACCAATTAGTGCTAAGAGTGGAGGCAATTTTGTGATGAGGAACACAGCAGTAAGACCATCAGCTTCTTTCAGTTAAGCAACTGAGCAATCTTGAGGTCAAAACACTTTTCATTTCCAACTGACCTGCCACACAGCACCAACAAGCAAGTTTCTTACCCTGATTTATTTCCCTTATGGACAAGTTTCCCAGTGAAAGGATGAAGTCATCTTGTCTGACTGCCTTCTAACAAGTGTTGAACTCATCTGCTGAACTGGAGAGCCCAAGATTAATTTTCTGCAAGCCTTCCAGAAACTGAAGACTAGGGAGAAGCAAACCCCTGGGCCCTGCTCATCAGGGAGGTTCTGTACATTTCTATGTGTCAGTGAGACTGTGACAACAGAGGAGGAAGGTTTATGCAGTAGTCTGTAGGGCTGTAAGACTCCAACTGATGGGAGAATTGGCTGCAGTAGCTCCACTGCTGCCACAGCTCATCTTGATTTTCCTTTGACCTCGTACACGTGCAGCCCAGAAAGCCAACTCTATCTTGGGCTGCATCAGGAGAACTGTGGCCAGCAGGCCCAGGGAAGTGATTCTGCCCCTCTACACCACTCTGCTGAGACCCCACCTGGAGCACTGTGTTCAGTTCTGGAGCCGCTATTACAGGGAAGATCTGGAGGTGCTGGAATGTGTCCAGCAAAGGGCCATGAGGATGATTAGAGGGCTGGAGCTCCTACTTCTTCACAGCCTGGAAAATTGATCATGGAGAAGAACAAACTGGAGACAGGACTGCATTGTGTTGGACTTAGTCTGTAATTAAGGGCCTGCTGAAATCAAGGCTGTTCTTGCCATTAGCCCAACCCCATCACAGTAATTACAGCAAGGTGAGAGGTGATTCAGCTTCTCTGGATTTGTCAGTGTGGCTGCTACTTCTAATGGCACCTCAGTTAAATTAAGAACAAGCACACATTTGGGTAGTGGGATGCACACCTCACTGCTGCAGGAGCAGCCCTCTCCCTCAGGGTAGAAGACCATTCATCAGGACTGCAGGGAGGCACCAGGACAGCTCTAGCCATGCCTAGGCTTTGTTCCATACTATATTGTGGTCTTCAGAATGGAAGCCTGGAAAGGTAAAGGGACATAAGGCCTAGAGATGGCAGGTTCAGGTGCCTCCTGCCCGAGGGCTTTGGTGTTGGCATATTCCCCACACGACATGGGGAGAGGCACATATCTAAGAGCAAGGTCCAGCCAGCATCCTGATCAGGTCAATAAAGACTTCATCCATGTAACAGGGAGTGCCAAAGAGTCTCTCAAACCCTGCCTCAACTGGACTCAGGCACCTTCTAGTGCAGAGGTGGTAGGTACCAATATCCTGGTGAAGGTCACTACCACCCACAGGCTTCTCAGCCAGCATGGCAGGACCTGATCAACCATTCCCTTGGCCCTTGACCCTTACATGTCTTAGGGTGCTATGGAAGCTCGACCACCAGATGGTGATGGCCTCTACAGAGGAGTCACCCAACAACCAAGACACAGATGACATGGCCACCACACTGCCTGCACTGCTGTGTCTCTAAGCTGTCTTGCCTTGCCATCAGCAGAGGAGCCTCTCATGGAGTCATAGAAAAGAGGTGAGATGTATTTTTTACCCAGTGTAATCATCAACTCCTTTATCTTATTAATTGCTAAAATCACTGTTTCTGAAAGCACTCTGCATTAAGGGGGCTGCTCCAGAGGCCTGGAGAGCAATTACACTGGCAAATGCACATGAACTGCTCGGACTATTATGTTGGGCACAGTTTATGATCCTATTTGTAAGTGATTGATGCCTTAAGAACAGACCACAGATCAGGAGCAAGGAGAAGGAGAACTCCAGCGCTGTGTCACGCAAATGTGACCTCTACAGAAACCACAGCTTGCCAAAATGCAGGTGTGGGCTTGAAGCCAGAAAGACACTTAGCTGCTTGAGTGGGCCTTGGTAGAATCATAGAATCATAGAATGGTTTAGTTGGAAGTGACTTCAAAGCTCATTCAGTTCCAACCCCTCGCCATAGGCAGGGACATCTCCCACTAGAACAGGTTGCTCAAGGCCTCATCCAACCTGGCCAGCAGGGCCAGCAGCCACAACCTCCCTGGGCAACCTGTGCCAGTCTCTCACCACCCTCACTGAAAAGAACTTCTTCCTAATATCCAGTTTAAATCTCCCCTCTGCCAGTTTAAACCCATTTCTCATCATCCTGTCATTACAAGACCTTGTCAATAGTCCCTCCCCAGCCCTCCTGAAGCCCCTTCCAGATACTGGAAGACTACTCCAAGGTGTCCCCGAAGCCTTCTCTTCTCCAGGCTGCAGAGCCCCAGCTCTCTCAGCCTGTCCTCAGAGCAGAGCTGCTGCAGCCCTCCGAGCATCTTCATGGCCTCCTCTGGACTTACTCCAACAGTTCCATGTCCTTCTTGTGTTGGGGGCTCCAGAACTGTACACAGTAGAAGCAAGGCACTTGTATACACCACTGTGCCTTCAATCTCCTTTCTCAGCTGCTGAGAAGCAACTCAAACCCAGGCATTGGCACTCCAATGCCCCAGACATCTGCCTACACCACTGTGTCTTCAATCTCCTTTCTCAGCTGCTGAGAAGCAGCTCTAACTCAGGCATTGCCACTCCAGTGCCCCAGACATCTCAGCCTGCAGATTGCCACCGTGCACCACAGTCATGGT
Source organism: Tricholaema leucomelas (assembly GCA_013400475.1). Classification (NCBI taxonomy): domain Eukaryota; kingdom Metazoa; phylum Chordata; class Aves; order Piciformes; family Lybiidae; genus Tricholaema lacrymosa; species Tricholaema leucomelas. The sequence continues at coordinate 296,228 of WAAF01005684.1, forward strand.
GGCACTGAGGTCACACAGCTCCCAATACAGCCATCTCCTCTCTTGCCCTGCAAGTGCAGTTGTCACATGCTTGCTGCAAGAAGCTCCACACAAGCTGCAGGTATGCCCTACAGCACTTAAAAGGAGGCTGGTGAAGGAAGTGGCCACTGGCTCTTCTGCAGCAGCCCCATGGCTATGGTACTCATCCAGCTTGTCCTGCCATGAGGATACTGCTGTGCTGGAAGTGCTCCATGCTTAAGGAAAAGCTCATCTTTCACTGGGCTAGACAGATGGAGCAAAGCTGGAGGTGGGGAGATTCAGACTGGACGTGAGGAGGAAGTTCTTCACTATGAGAGTGGCGAGAGCCTGGAATGGGTTGCCAAGAGAGGTGGTTGAGGCCTCATCCCTGGAGATGTTTAAGGCCAGTATGGATGAGGCTCTGGACAGCCTGATCTGGAGTAGGGTGTCCCTGCCCATGGCAGGGGGATTGGAACTGGCTGATCCTTGTGGTCCCTTCCAGCCCTGACTGATTCTATGATTCTATGAGATGCTAGTGCAGAGGATGCAGGACTGGACATCCTGACAGATCTACCCATAATGAGACTATTACTTAGCAAGGCCCAGCACTAGCAGGTAGTACATTTCCAAAGGGAGAAACCATGCTTTGGAGAGCTTAAACATCTGCTTTCAGAGGAAGGTTACAGGTTGGGAGCCCTGAAGAAAGGCATATACCAAAACCTTTAGTACTTCTGCACTGTCTAGGCCAGTGGCACTTGATGAGCATCCTGATGCTTGCAGTTTCCTCCTTTGCTGAGCAAGCAGTTGCTGTGGCTGCTGGGACCAGGCACCCAGGCACCACATAGGGTATCTGTTTCACACCTGAAGCTCACTCCAAGGGAAAGGAAACAACACAACTTATAAAAGGCTTTCAGGTAGGTATTGGTACTTGTGCCAGCTCTCCTGGGTTACTGGAGCCTCTGTTTCAGACTCTGCTGCTCCAGTGTAATGAGATGTGGTTTTCACTAACTCTCACACATGCTACCCTTTCTCTGATTTAAAAAATACTATAACCACTGTACTTTGACTTCCTATTCCCCAAAGCATCCACCAGCTGTACAGACTCCTTTACAGCCTTTTCCCAATGTCATAGCTTTGCCTCCTCGCTGTCTTTCTATGTAAGCAGGAATCACCAAACAAACTGCCTGGCTGCAGGAGAACTGCACCAAAACAACCAGCAAAACCTCATGCCTTCAGCCCCTCCCACAACGTGCTGGACAGCAACTGTAGTCACACTATGGAAACACCCTCCTAAATTCACAGCAGGAAGTTCAAAATGCTTTAAAGATAAACTATAACCACATGCTAAATACTTGCAGGAGCGTAAGAGCACACAAGCATATCTTGAAGCAGCTGTGCACAAAAGACACTGAATTGTTACTGTGCTGCTCTCCTCCTCTTTGCTAAAGAAGGGCACAGATCACAACACACAGCAAGAAGAACTTCACTCTGAACAATAAATGATGATGCAAGACCAGCAGCAGTGAACAAGGCATGAAGAAAAAAACAATCATGAACGCTTCAAATCAGATCTGAAATAAGCCTGAAATGGGAATGCAGGAAGAAGCTGCTTTGCATACTGACATTCAGCTAGAGATTGTGGTGGGATCTGGGTTCTTGATCTATTGGAAATTTACTTTCTGCTTCTTAAATTTCCAGAAAGGAAGTCTTGGGTCTTTGTTTTTGTTTTCCCAGTTAGGCTTTCAGAGCAGACATCCAAGCAGAGCCCCCAGCACCAAGCCCACCATGCAGCCATGCAGCACAGAGGAGCTCGGTCACGCCAGACTGTTAGGTCAAGGTTTTGCAGCATGCAGCTGTGGGAGACATCAAGCTGGAGGCAGGGTTGATGCACAAGGTTTCTAACCTCCTTCTCTCTTTCTGATCTTCTAGGTTCCTTCCTAGCCTTTCTCTTCTGGTTTCTCTTATCTTTTTCATCCTTGATTTCCTTCATGGGGATAACCTTCTCCTTGACTAGCTCTGAGGTATGAGCTGTGTGGATGCTCATGGACCACTCAGAGATGGCATTGGGATCCCAGTAAGAGTTCTCAGTGTTGGCAGGGAGAAGGAAAGAGTTAGCTCCCGGGGTGGCATACTCTACAGAGCTGGACTCCATCGGTTGAAATTCATAATAATCCCACTCCAGGCCACTGGAGGTCATTCTTCAACTACTTCTTAGTGTGTTTTACAGAACGCATCTGCAGAACATGAAGTGAGCGTTTTAAATCTCTTCACAACATTCAGCAGCTTTTCAGTCCCGACTCAGCGTGCGGCAGATGAAAAGTTAAGCCTCGCATTCGTTCATTAGCTCAGCAGCTAATTAGCTAATGAGTTTTATTTGGAGCTGATAAATAAAATGCATTTAGATTTCTCTTGGTATTCACAAAACATAGAGAGAGAGAGTAATATTTTTTAGGACCAGGAGACAAAACAAATCAACTAAGTAATTTACTTTCCCCAATAAATATGATGCCCACCACTCTCACAAGCAGTTTGCTCTCAGAACCTAAAGCTGCATTCCTGAAAGCCAGCAATAAAACACCCAGGTGTAAATCACCACCTGAAACTAAGATGCCTCCACTGCCAAATGAGCACACAGTGAAAGTGAGCACAGAGTGAAGGCACAATCAATAGATCGCAACTAAGAGAAGGTGAACATATTGTGGGGCATAAATAAAACGTAACAAAGAATTACACAAGGAGAAAGCATAAACAGAGAAACTTCTTTGAAGACCTATGTAAAAGGAAAACAGAAATATTTTCAGTTAATACCTTTCACAAGCAAAAATCTCCACCTGGAATTTTAGCATTCCTTCTCCTCTGAGACAAATCCAAACGCACTCTCCGAGACTCGCAACTCCTGAGGCTCTCCTCAAGCCCAACCGAATTACCAGCACCAAATGCAGAGCTAAGATCAAAATCCATTTTAAAGACACAGCATCTGTGAACCTGTTCAGCTCAGTCCCCATGTTTCCAATCCAGCTGCTGTGCACACAGCCCCTGACAAGCTTGCAAGGCGAGAGAAATTGCTTTTCTATGAGCTGAATATTTCCACGGTGCAAGAACCTTTGCTAAACTGAAATGAGACTAAAGGACTGTCTTGCCCATTTGCCATTATGGCTTTCATGTTCACATACAAACAGCCTAGATTTCAGTCCCCCAGGATTTCAAGAACCCCAGATTTACTCCAAAGCCAGATATGTGACCACATCAGAAGGTCTTGCATTCCCAGAGCAGTAACCTGCTTTGCCCAGGCAAACTGACTGCACCCGTAACGTACCTGCGATTTAGCCTCAAATACCTGGGGAATCATTTTTGCTGGGAGAAGTCAAAAACCACATGCAGGATAGCTCTGAATAAAGTGGCACTGCCAAGACACCTGAAAATCTGCTCCATTTCACAGGTGGGCTTAGGGAAAGAATCAAGAGCAGAAAAAAACCAGTTTCTCCCTAGGAAAAGGTTCCCAGCAGGAAGCTGGCTGCAGCGGTGCTCCAGTCCTGGGCTTGTCAGACAGACTGCTCGTGTCTCACAGGGAAGCAGCTACTCTGCAGAGCAGGAAACCAGTTTTCCAGTTTCTATAGGTATTTAAGACTCTCTAGATGCAAACAAATGCCTAAAGGGATTCTCAGAAGGCACCTAGACATTTCCAGTGGGCTTTTAATAATCATACAGGTGTCTCTATTAATCACCTTTGGACCTCAAGGTCCTTTGAAGAATCTTCACCCTATTTATTACAGGGGGAAGGCACAAAAGCAGCCTTTCCTCACACTTGTTCCAGCATGCCAGTAGCAGTCAGCAATGAACCCACAGAAGCTGTGGGTATTCAACTGCTGCTGCACATTTCAGCCTTACACCTGTGCTCACCAGAAACTGTCCCTCCAACGTGCCTTAAGCCTGGGCCAGCATTAGAAAGGAGAGGAATTCCAAGCTCTCTATTTTACCCAATGAAAACAAACTGTCATTTGCTAGATTCAGACCTGGTTTTGTTGTGCTGATGCTGCACCACACCACAGCCTCACAGATTCAACCACCCCACACCAAATGCAGCTGCCAACAGGAGGATTTCCCTGTGATGCTGCAGGTTGCTCCAGAAAGTTGCTCCATGTCTACATGAGCAGCAAACATCGCAGTGGATTGTGTCCAGAGGGTTCCCATAGAGCACAGCAAACTCTTATGCCATTTCTACACCCAGTGACAGGCAACAACTCTCACTGCTCCTCTCACTTGCCTGGTGCAACCAGAGCTCTTTATAAAGCACCCAAGCTATCTGTTGAAAGTCACCACATTTTCCATTGTCCCCTCTGCAGTTTTGCATCTCCAAATTAGGAAAGAGCAAAACAGATTTTAATTCAATCCTGAAGGGCTACTGCTACCTGCAAATTACCTTTTCCCCCCAACCACAAGCAAAAAGGTTGTATCTACTTACATCATCCTGAATATCCAGGTCACAACCTGCCTTCAACAAAACCTGGACAACGTGGAGGTGACCCTTGTGGGCAGCAAGATGCAGGGGGGTCCGGCCATGCTGTAAAGGAGAGTAATAAAACCTTCAGGTTCATTTTATGCATGAGAGATAAACACAGTTTTAGCTGGTTTTCACAGGATCACAGGATGTTAGGGGCTGGAAAGGACCTCGGAGATCTTCCAGTCCAACTCCCCTGCCAGAGCAGGACCTAGCACAGGTCGCACAGGAACTCATCCAGACAGGGCTGGAAAGTCTCCAGAGAAGGAGATTCCACAACCTCTCTGGGCAGCCTGTGCCAGTGCTCTGGGACCCTTACAGTAAAGAAGTTCTTCCTCATGTTGAGGTGAAACTTCTTGTGCTGTAGTTTACATCTATTGCCCCTTGTCCTGCCATGGGGCACAAGTAAGCAGAGGCTGTCCCTGTCCCTTCCTTCTTAACCCCCAGCCCTCAGATATTGATAGACATTGATTAGGTCTCCTCTCAGTCTTCTCCTCTTCAGACTAAACAGCACCAGGGCTCATTCTTTATCCATACCTTGCTCTATGAAGCCTTCAATAGCAGCAAGTGGCACATATTAGTGTTACACAGGCTCTGCCTTAGATGTGCATATGCTGAATCCTCCTCCTCCTCCTTCTGCAACATTTCAGCTTACCCCAATGAGTCTATGAAAGGGTCGATACATTCACATAAGGATTCACTCCCTTAAAAACTCAGATTCAGCTTTGTGTCCTTACTTAAGAGAGAATTCATGACCCTTCTGTTTCTATCCCTCTGGAGCACAGAGCTGACAACCACTTTGAGCTTCACCCCATGTGACGAGGTGGCAACAGTAAGCTAATGCAGTGTCCCAGGCAGGGACCACTTTTGCAACAGAAGAATTACTGCACTGCTGGGGATGACAAATGCTCCCCTTAAAAGGAATGCAAGGCTTGTAATCACTCCAAGTGACTTAATGTGTACAACAACCAACCTCACTTTGCCAAAGATCTGTCAGGATTCTTCAGGCAATACTTATTTTTAAACATTACCAAGTTCTAATGCACATGGAAGAGTATAAAACACTCATTAGCCACCCAATCTATTGTGTAATCAAGGACAGTTCCCTAGTAAAAAGAATCACAGAATCACGGAATCATAGAATCAACCAGGTTGGAAGAGACCTCCGAGATCACCCAGTCCAACCTAGCACCCAGCCCTGTCCAGTCAATCAGACCATGGCACTCAGTGCCCCAGCCAGGCTTTGCTTGAACACCTCCAGGCACGGCGACTGCACCACCTCCCTGGGCAGCCCATTCCAATGCCAATCACTCTCTCTGCCAACAACTTCCTCCTAACATCCAGCCCAGACTTCCCCCAGCACAACTTGACACTGTGTCCCCTTGTTCTGTTGCTGGTTGCCTGGGAGGAGACCAACCCCACCTGGCTACAGCCTCCCTTCAGGTAGCTGCAGACAGCAATGAGCTCTGCCCTGAGCCTCCTCTTCTGCAGGCTGCACACCCCCAGCTCCCTCAGCCTCTCCTCACAGGGTTTGTGTTCCAGGCCTTTCACCAGCTTTGTCACCCTCTTCTGGAAGGACAGAAGAAGTTGTAATTAGTGAGCTGGATACAGAACCTATGGTTCAGGAGAAATAAACTGAATTTTTACTTATTTTAACCCTATCAAAAAGGTTCCAACAAGTTCTTTACTATGAGAGTGGTGGAATGCTGGAATGGATTGCCCAGGGAGGTGGTTGTGGCCCCATCCCTGGAGATATTCCAAGTGAGGCTGGACAGAGCTCTGGGGGAGCATGATGTAGTTGAGGATGTCCCTGCTGGCTGTAGAGGGAGTTCGACTTGACCTTCAGAGGTCTCTTCCAACCTAGACCAGTCTATGATTCTTTATCTAAGTGAAATGACAAGAGGAAAACAATAGTGACTTGTAACTGAGCCACACACATCATCCTTTCACAGAATTTAGAATGGAACATTGAAGGAAAAGGGGAATAAGCTGCTTCTAAAGGAGACAAAAGAATCAACATAAAAAGAAGGTCAGAAAGGGAAGAGATTGTAGGAGGCAGCTTGGAAAACAGAAGAGAGCTACAATATTAGATTCCCTTAAACATACAACCTGATAATGAGAACTCATAAAGGAGAATCAAGAACTAACTCTTGCTCTAGAAAGTCTCTCTGGGTGTACATATATATATATATAAAATAGATATAAAATCTCAAAGCATCAACAAGAAAAGCAAGTGAAACACCTCAAGAACTGTGACTAGTTGTGCTGTGCTTCAGAATGGTTAAACTCAAGTTAGGCCAGGGGAGATCTAGGCTGGATGTCAGAAAGTTCTTCCCAGAGAGAGTGATTGGCATTGGAATGGGCTGCCCAGGAAGGTGGTGGAGTCACCATCCCTGGAGGTGTTCAAAAAAAGCCTGGATGAGGCACTTAGTGCCATGGTCTGGTTGACTGGATAGGGCTGGGTGATAGGTTGGACTGGGTGATCTTGGAGGTCTCTTCCAACCTGATTTAAACCCTGACTACTAATTATCCTACACCATTCATCTTGAAGGGCCAGATCTAAGGAAGAAGTCTTCACCCACTCTGACACAAGGGTTTCTGAAAACCAGCTCCTTCCCACACTGGGAAACATCCAATACTGACCCACTGAAGGCAGGTGAAGGGCTCACTTTCAGCTGTCACTACTGCCGCCTGCTACCTGGGCACTTCTTTCTCATCCTGGCCATGTGTCCTTAAACACCTGTCCCTACAGTGAAGAGCAGTCAGCTGCACTGAACATCACACAGACTCACAGAAGGTGAGGGGCTGGAAGGGACGTCAAAAGCTCATCCAGTCCAACCCCCCTGGCAGAGCAGCATCACCTAGAGCAGATCACACAGGAACACATCCAGGCAGCTCTTGAATATCTCCAGAGAAGGAGACTTCATAACCCACCCTGGGCAGCCTGTTCCAGGTTTCTGTCACCCTCACACTGAAAAATCTCTTTCTCATGTTTCCATGGAACTTCCTATGCCTCAGCTTCCACCCACTGCCCCTTGTCCTGTCACTGGGCATGACCAGGCAAAGCCTGGTTCCATCCTCTTGGCACTCACCCTGCACATCTTTATAACCAGTCATGAGGTCACTCCTCAGGCTCCTCTCCAAGCAGCAGAGCCCCAGATCCCTCAGGCTCTCCTCATAAGAGAGTTGTTCCACTCCATCCTTTTTGTGGCTCTGCACTGGACTATTTCAAGCAGCTCCCTGAGGTTCTTCTTGAACTGAGGAGCCCAAAACTGGACACAATATTCCAAATGCTTCCTTGTCATCAGCCTGGAGAATAGCCAGGCCAATGTTGCTGTTCCAGGTAACTCAACAGCAGGAGGCATAAAAGTCTCCAGGCAACACAGAAAGAAAAACAAATAGAAAGAAGAAGTAAAACAAAAAAAAGTAAGAAGAAAAAGAAGCCAGATTGATAAATCATACCTGGCTATGAATGATGTTTGGATCATGAGTATGTGCTTCAGCATGCTCAGGTTTATGGGTTCTTTCTGCATTACTTAATGGCAATATATAAATCACCCAATCTGGCCACCTCACTTCCCGGCAGGTTACTGCACTATCAGGAAAACAATTTATTGCAATCTTTGCATGGAGCAGGACAAACAAATCCCCAACTCAATTTGAAGCCAGCTTGTGGACTTTAAAAGGAAAACAGCATCTGGTTGGGTATTTATCCCAGCAGGGAAACTTTCTGATAAGATAACCATATCTAACCACTGAAAAAAGGCTGAGCTGCAGCCAAAGGTGCTGTGTGGAAAGGGAACTACCACAGTAGAAGTTTGCTGCAACACATGGGATGTGTTTTCCTCATCCAATACACCCTCCTAAGCCATGGCCACACAGAGCATGCCCAGGGCCTCCTCTTGGAGGTCTGTACTCCATGGTCCTTAAAGACATATAGCTCAATCCAGGACACTGTGGGAGACTTCAGTTCGTTAATTCAAAGTGGGATAGGCTAGGAAATGGAGGTGGCAGCCTATGGAGTGAGCTGAGGCAGGGTTTGGAGCTCTGTACTGATGGAATGGTCGCAGAGCCACAAAGGTGAGGGGCTGGAAGGGACCTCAAAAGCTCATCCAGTTCAACCCCCCTGCTAGAGCAGCATCACCTAGAGCAGATCACACAGGAACACATCCAGGCAGGTCTGGAATATCTCCAGAGAGGGAGACTCCACACCCACCCCGGGCAGCCTCTTCCATGGAAACCTCACAGGGAAAACATTTTCCTCCTGTTTCCATGCAACTTCCTATGCCTCAACTCCCACTCGTTGCCCCTTGGCCTGTTGTTGGGCATCACCCATCACAGCCTGGCTCCAGCCTCTTGGCACGCACCTTTATAAGCATTCACAAGGTCCCCCCTCAGGTTCCTTCTCTCCAAGTAGCAAAGCCCCAGCTCCCTCAGGCTCTCCTCCTAAGGAAGATGTTCCACCTCCTTCATCATTTTTGTGGCTCCCTCAGTGATTTTGTGTTCTCAGTAGCTAGGCAGGCTCTCAGTGCTCCCAGCCAGCCACTGGAGATTGGTGCTCACAGGCAGAGGGCACTTGCTGGAAGGGGCACTGTGGAGCCAGGAAGAGCTGTCAGCAAGGGTCTCATGGCTGTTCCTGTCACTCAGGGAACACAGATTCACACTAACTGTTCATTGCTCTCCTACCATCATCTCCAAGCATTCAACATTTTCAGCCAGGTCCTCAAAACTCAGGTTTTTATTTAAAAGTAAAAGTAACAAATGAATAAACATGGAGTTACTGCTATGGAAGATGAGAGGATTCTCTTTATTTTAGAAGGTTTGTGTCTTCTGAGATTTTTCTATCCAGTTTTCTTCCTAACATCCACTCTGAATCTCAGAAATCTCTCATTTCTAGCTTTGTTGCATTCCCCCTAGTCCTAGTACTTCCTGACAGCCTAAAAATTCCCTCCCCAGCTTTCTTCTAGACCCCCTTAAGAAGGTTTGGGTTCAGAGACATCCCAGCTACTGGATACCCTTAGAGAGAGGCTGAGGGAGCTGGGGCTGTTTAGCTTGAAAAAGAGGAGGCTGAGAGGAGACCTCATTGCTGTCTACAGCTACATGAAGAGACACTGTGGAGAGGCTGCTGCTGGGCTCTTCTCACAGGTAGCTTGAGACAGAAAAAGGAGAAATAGCCTCAAGCTGAGACTGGGGAGGTTTAGATTGGACATTAGGAAAAGGTTTTTCATGGAGAGAGTGGTCAGGGACTGGAATGAGCTGCCCAGGGAGGTGGTGGAGTCACCCACCCTGGATGTGTTTAAGGGTGGTTTGGATGTGGTGCTTGGGGATATGGTTTAAGGTGAATCTTGTACAGCAGGGTTATAGGTTGGGATTGGTGATCCTGAGGGGCTTTTCCAACCTGGATGTTTCTGTGATTCAGAAAGCAGAGCTACTGCATGCATGCAGTTCTTGAGTTCCTCCTACAACAAAGAGACACTATAAATGAAAACCAAGACGGGAAAGTGGGAAGGAGGATCAGCTCCTGTACATTAAACTGATTAGAGGCTAAGGCTTCTGGAAGCCCCAAGTGATCATCTCCAGATGAATTATGATGCTGCAAGAAGTGGCAATGCCAGATTTTCTTCTTCTTCCCAGTAACACCAAAATGCGAGCGGAGCTGGGCGATACAGCTGGACAGTGTTCCGGCGTGGGAACACAAACACTGCAAAAACACTCCCACTCAGCTCCCCACACAAGTATGTCCCTGCATATGCATGCACACACCAACCCAGAACAGACTGGCAGGGGGAGAGGAGGCAGTTTGTGTTCCACTCATGCTGTGATGACAAACTTGGAGTGCAGCAAGATTTTGCAAAGAAACAGAAGGCCCCGAGGTGACCTTGTTGTGACCTTTCCTTATCTTAAGGGGGCTACAAGAAAGATGGGGAGGGACTTTTTAGGGTGCCAGGTAGTGATAGGACTGGGGGGAATGGAACAAAGCTGGAAATGGGTAGATTCAGACTGGATGTTTGGAAGAAGTTCTTCACCATGAGGGTGGTAACAGCCTGGAACAGGTTTCCCAGGGCAGTGGTGGAAGCCTCATCCCTGGAGGTGTTTAAGGCCAGGCTGGATGAGGCTGTGGACAGCCTGACCCAGTGTGAGGTGTCCCTGCCCAAGGCAGGAGGATTTGAACTAGATGATCCTTGTGGTCCCTTCCAACCCAACTCAAAAAGCAGGAGGCTACCTATATTGTATAGGAAAGAAAAACTTTGACCTCTTAACAAAGCTAGAAATTGGTAGATTCAGGCTGAATGTTAGGAAGAAGTTCTTCACCATGAGGGTGGTGAGACTCTGGGATGGTCGTCCAAGGAGGTGCTGGCTCATGTTCAGCTACGATCTACCAGTACCCCCAGGTCCCTTTCTTCCTGGCTGCTCTCCAGCCACTCTGTCCCCAGCCTGTAGTGCTGCTTGGGGGTTGTTGTGGCCAAAGTGTAGAACCCTGCACTTGCCCTTGTTCATCTCATCCCATTGGCCTCTGCCCACCCATCCAGCTTGTCTAGGTCCCTCTGCAGGGCTCTCCTACCTTCCAGATCCACACCTGCTCCTAGCTTGGTGTCATCTGCAAACTTACTGAGGATGGACTCAATCTCCTCATCTAGAGGAGATCAATAAAGATATTGAACAGCTCCTGATCTCAAAACAACAACCACAAAAAAAAAAACCCTAAGGTACAATTCAGACATCTCTGCAAGTCAGTATTCCCTGATCTGTCCCTGGACACCTTTAACAGCTGTTCATCAGCTACAGAGCTGCTTGGAAAACAGAGTCAAACAGGCATCCTTCTGAGGCCAGTCACATTTATCACATCTGTGCTTTGTATCTACCCACAAGAGGCCACTTAGTTTTGGCAAACAAAACTCACAAACAGAGGTTGTCCTTGGCTCACTCCAACATTCAAAATAAGCACTCAAACACAGCAAAGCAACCGAAAACAACTGTCCCTGACAGATAAAAAGAGGGGAAAGCAGATTGCTTATCAAAGGTATTCACCTTTGCTTTCTATCTGTAAATATTAGCTCTGACACATGTAGTGCTCCAAAGAGAAATATCAGTAAAACTAGATATGGTGGAGAACAAGAACTCATCTACACAGGACATCACAAACATTATGTCACAGCTCCTACCTAATTCTTTTTAAAGGTTTCTGCTGATCAAACCTTCTCTGCAACAGCCAATTCTAGCTCCTCTTTGATATGCTAGTACTACTTACGACATCTCCAGTTAGGAGAAGGTGAGTATCAGTTTAAACTCTCAGTATCTAGGCAGAAATGCATCAATGCTGACATTAATTCAAGGTTCAGGGAATAAAGTTTGCCACCCCCAAGTTTGGAACTGCACAGCACAAATCAATGAGGATGTTGAGTGTGAGGCAGCTGTCCCAAGGGACTTCAGTGACCGAAAACACTTTCTGTGTGTCTTTAGCTTACCACAACAGGTGGTCTTCCCCTATGTCCTCACCCAGAAAGATGGGCACTCTGAACTGCCCTCCCTTGACAGTGATGAATGGATCCATTCATTGCTTCACAGCCTTCGGAAGGCAGTGCACACTGAGAACTGTCAGTGCCTCCAGGCAGCCACACTGCGCTGCACAGACACCACGGCTGCCTCTGCCGGGACGGGCAGACAGACAAGACATGCACTACATCACAGAGTCACAGAATGTCAGGGGCTGGCAGGGACCTCCAAAGATCATCCACTCCAACTGCCCTGCCAGAGCAGCAGCAGCACCTAGAGCAGATCACACACGAATGCATCCAGGCAGCTCTGGAATATCTCCAGAGGGAGACTCCACAACTCCCCTGGGTAGCCTCTTCCAGGCTTCTCTCACCCTCACACTAAAAACCTTTTCCTCCTGTTTCCATGGAACTTCCTATGCCTCAACTCCCACCCATTGCCTCTTGTCCTGTCACTGAGCATCACCCATCAGAGCCTGGCTCCAGCCTCTTGCCACTCACCCTGCACATCTTTATAACCAGTCATGAGGTCTTCCCTCAGGCTCCTCCTCTCCCAGCAGCACAGCCCCAGGTCCCTCAGGGTCTCCTCATGAGGAAGATCTTCCACTCCCTTCAGCCTTTTTGTGGCTCTGCCCTGGACTCTCTCAAGCAGTTCTATGTCCTTCTTGAACTTGGGGCCTCAGAACTGGACACAATACTCCAGATGCAGCCTCCCTAAGGCAGAGTAGAAGAGGAGGAGAACCTCTCTCCACCTACTAACCACAGCCCTTCTAATCCACCCCAGAAAGGCATTGGCCTTCCTGGTCAATAAGAGCACACTGCTAGCTCAAGCTGAACCTCCCATCCACTAGGACCCCCAGGTCCTTTTCCCCCTTCACTGCCTTCCAACAGGTCTGTCCCAAACTTATACTGATAGCTATACTGATAGCCTAACCTCTACTGTAAATCACACCAGCTGCTAAGTACAAACTTTACAGGAATGTAATCACTAAGCTCAGCTCTATCCAGGCTGGTAAAGCCACAAGGATAATTTCCCAGGCAGTGCCCTGGGAGCTCTGTTAGTTCGCAGGGGTTGCACAAAGCGTTTCTCTTGCGTTACCTTGGTAACTGCTACCTTGGCACCCCTGTTGATAAGCTGCACCACATTCTCCACTTGGCCTTTGTAGGCGGCTACGAGCAGGCGTTCTGAAAGCACGGCGACCACATCCTGCTGGCTCATGAATTAGGAAAGAAAGGTTCTCAGGTTTCTTCAGTCCAAAATCAAAAGGCTCGGGAGGGGTTCAAGCAGCACGCAGGCAGGCGAGGAAGCTCCCCGGACGGTGCCGTTATTGCTATGCCATCCTCTGGACCTGTGGACCACAAAACAATGCTGCCGTCAGCAAGGTTTCAGTGACCGAAGCACTGCAGCAGCTCCTCCCCGAGTGTTTGTCTTCACATCGCTTTGGGAGGTGGTCACAAAACACCCTCGGAGCCTCCCGAAGACGCTGCATTTCTGTTGCAATGCAGAGGGATATGGACAGCAGCACAGTTTCAATGCACCCTCATTCCCTTACTTTGGGACAAAAACCTTTAAACTTTCCGAGGGCTTAACTCTCTCTTGGACCAATCTGTGTTTGTGTGGCCCCTTTTCATTCTCTTCTTCTCCTCAGGTGTCCTAAACTTCAGTCCGAAAAGGAGGGAATTAACCACCTCCACTGCTAACAGTAGCTCAGCCTGTGTTGGCCCAAGGGAACAAGAACAGGTTGTAGTTAGTGGCTGCTGATATAAACATACAAACCTCTGCCCTGGGAGGACTGAGTGCAGTCAGCAATTAAAGGCACCTGGCTTTCCTCACAAGTATACACTTTGAATGCTTCACAGCCTCCCCAGACATGCCAAGGACACCTTTGGAGTGGATCACAACCTACAATGGGGAACCACCCATCTCTGCTGTCAGTGAGAAACGATGTTCCCCTCACAGTGCTGGTATCACAGCTCACTGACCCCAGAAATAATTCAGATTCACCACTTCTCATCCAAACCTGTGAGCATATTCTCCTTCCTAGGCTTCAATGAGCCACTGGAGCTGAAGAGATTGCTGACGTAATTCCAGGAAATGTATTTGCAAATGACAGAACCACAGAAACACTCAGGTTAGAAAAACCCTCAGGATCACCAAGTCCAACCCATAACCCTGCTCTACAAGGTGCACCTTAAACCATATCCTCAAGCACCACATACAAATGACTTCTAAACACAGCCAGGGTTGCTGACTCCACCACCTGCCTGGGCAGCCCATTCCAGTGCCTGACCACTCTTGCTCTGAAAAAAATGTTCCTAATGTCCAGTGGCAGCTTGGGGCCATTCCCTCTTGTTCTATCACTATTTACCTGTGAAAAGAGACCAGCACTGACCTCTCCACAACCTCCTTTCAGGTAGCTGTAGACAGCCATGAGGCTCTCTCAGCCTCCTCTTCCTCAAACTAACCATCCTCAGCTCCTTGAGTCAATCCTCATCAGATTTATTCTCCAGGCCCTTTGCCAGCTTCCTTGCCCTCCTCTGCACTGGCTCCAGCACCTCCACGCCTCTCATGTTTTGAGGTCCCCAAAACTGCACCTAGTATTCAAGTGGGGCCTCACCTGAGCAGAGCACAAAGGGACAATCCCCTCCTTGCTCCCACTGGCCACAGCATTTCTAATCCCAGCCAGGATGACATTGGTTTCTTGGCCACCTGGGCAGATAGTGTTGTGTTGACAACTTAGTTGTTAAACATAAACCCACTGTGAATCTCCTGGATTTAGAAGATTGAAAACTAAGAGTTACAGCATCAGTTATCAACATTGCCTACCCCTACCAGTCTTTGCTTTGGAACTCATTGTATTTGCCAACACCACTTACAATACCTGTGGCCTGTACACAGTTGAATGATGAAGCTCAACATTAGTATTTCAAAGGTAGTGCTTTGCACTTTATCAACTAGATAGATAGATAGATAGATAGACAGACAGATAGATAGATAGATGGATGGATAGACAGATAGATGTGTGGGTGGATGGATGGACAGATAGATAGCCATTGGCTTTCTTGGCCACCAGGGCACATCTCATACTGCTTGTCAATTAGAACCCCTTTCTGCCTTGAGCTGTTGGATCCAGAACCTCTCTGCTTCCAGAGGACTTCAGCTTTCATAGAATCATGGAATGGTTTAGGTTGGAAGGGACCTCAAGGATCATCCAGCTCCAACCCCCTGCCATAGGCAGGGAAACCTCCCACTAGAGCAGGTTGCCCAAGGCCTCATCTTTACCTGTACTTTTCACACTTTGGTATTTAATTGGTTCAATACAGAAAAGCACCTTCAGAGATCCAGTGTGTATACAGGTCATTTATCTTTTCTCTCTCTGCACTGCTCCTTATCAACTACCAGTATTGAAGGCTTTGCATAGCCTAAGGGTGATTGGTATGGGGTCTAGACGATCTTAGAGATCGATAGTGGAATACACAATGCCTTTGACCCTTACCTTATCCCTTTGAATCCACCTCAGAACAGCAGTAACTAAAAGCTATTAGTGCTTAATGGCTTTGCTGACCTCTGAATTGATACGTCTGTTTAGCTGACAGTAGAAAACCCTCCCCATCATAATCCCACCACACAGAGTACTGACATTTTTGCTAACAGCTTCGGCAGGGAGATTTAATTCCCATCCTCGTTCCAGGAGGACACTCCCAGCAATACGGAGAAAATGCCTGGGTGGTGCTGGCACATGAACTCCCTGCCTTCTAAATTCTAGGGGCCACACCTTTTAATGAGTATCAGTCCAGTGTTACAAGGCTCTATCCTCTAGTATACCTCCGCAACAAAAAGATGCTGTAGTCCAGTATAATTAAGTGGCTAATAACAGCACTATGATCCCCTGTGTCACCAAAGAGATATCCAAAGCCCCTGGATACTGTTTTGTTTGGTTTTTTTAATCATATACATTAAAGCCATGTTGGTTATTTTGTAGCAAAGATGATCCAAGATGATTTGTAGTAAAGGTGATCCAATAGCAAAGATGATCCAAGCAGCATTTAATCTGCGCTCCTATGGTCATTTGTATTAATGAATCTTAAAACACTTCATGGGCGTTAATTCTTCTAACAGCCTTTAAGGTGAAATAATCCACTCAAGAATTTCACATTCATGTAATAAAATGGACCTTGAAATCACAGGAATGTTACTGGTTTATCGAAGACTGCAACAGAATCAGAGAGTGATGTCAAAACCAGGAGGTATCTCCAGGACTCTCTGATTTCTAAGCATAAGGTCATACTGTTTCCAGGTAAAAATACTCCAGTCAGCATTTCCTCACCTTCCTCTTGCTTTCTAAATGCAAACATGTATGAAGCAACATGGAAATAGCTGCACATGGATTCAGAGAAACAAGAAAAATCCTTCTGGGTCTCAAAGGCAGCACAAGGGACAACAGAGAAGCAGCAGTGTACCCTGTGCCACTGGGGTTTTCCCACCCACACTCTGAAGGTGCTGGGGATACTTGGACATCTCAGTTACACAGAAAAGACAGAAGAAAAACTCCTTTGTGTCCTTCAACAGCACTGTACACATCACACCCTGCTCCTCCAGCAGAGTGGTGTGCACAGTATAGTACAAATCACATAAAAAGGCCAAGAAATACAGATGGTCTACACTTAGTAATTTGCTGTGCATTGAATTGGAAAGCAACACGTTTCAATCTGATCCCCCTGAGTATTTTCTCTCCAGTGATTTGTGCTGCTGGAGCAAGCTGAATCCCCTGAGCCAGCCCTCGCTGCTCCCAGCACATCCCTGACACTCCCATCACACCCCAAAGCAGCACCTCTGTAACCCAGGAGCTGCACTTTCTACTCCTTCCCTCTGTCACCAGCACACAGTGCAGGGCCAGCCCTTCCCCAGGAGCTTTTCAGGCCACTGGGTGGTTTTCACAGTCTCATAGTATCACCAAGGTTGGAAGAGACCTCATAGATCATCAAGTCCAACCCACTACCACAGAGCTCAAGGCTAGACCTTGGCACCAAGTGCCATGTCCAATCCTGCCTTGAACAGCTCCAGAGACAGCGGTTTCCTTCTGTGCCAGCCCTCACCTGTGCAGCAGTGGCTTCCAGGTGTACTCCACTATCACTTGTTTGTACCCATCCTTACATCTGGTCTCTTTTCACAGGTAATTAGTGACAGAACAAGAGGGAATGGCCTCAAGCTGCCACTGAGTAGGGTTAGATTGGACACGAGGAAAATTTTTTTCATGGAAAGAGTGGTCAGGCACTGGAATGAGCTGCCCAGGGAGGTGGTGGAGTCACCCACCCTGGATGTGTTCGAAGGTCGTTTGTATGTGGTGCTGGGGGCTATGGTTTAGTGTGACCCTTGCAGAGAAGAGTTATGAGTTGGACTTGGTGATCCTGAGGGGCTTTTCCAACCTGAACGTTTCTGTGACTCTCTGATCTTATTTGGCTGCCTCTACTTTAGATACAGTCACACACAAAACACTGACATCTTAAAACAGCTGTGGTCAGACTCTGTTTGGTTTTCTTACCCTTTAAATTGAAAAGCAAGCAGTCACATCACTGGCAGAGAAAGATTTTCATATGCACTGCAAGAAGCTCAATGCAAACATCTTCCTGACACGCTGTCACTTCTGAGCAGAAGCTGTGGATCCTGGTTATGTCTTAGCTGCACCACCACTGACACACAGCAGCACCCCAAATGACTCGTGACAATGCAGAGTTCAGTGGTGCCAAGGAAAAGTCTGGTTAACAAGTATGTATCTACATAAAGTACATGCTGGAAATAGTGCTCTCTAGTTTGATTTTGCTCCCTCTCTCTCTCGCTGCCTTCCCCTTACTGCAGAACATTTCCCCTGGAGATCTTGGGCCTCCTCAGCCTGCCATGTCCTGCCACGCTCGAGTGACAGACTGAGGTGGCATAGCTGTTATCTTGTCTCGTCTACTGCTTGGATCACGTCTAAAAAGCATGGCAAGGAGTTGATTCAGCTATCAGTCTTGTATGGGTGTCTCCCGTGTTATCCAAGTCCCCAGCAGTCGCTGGTCGCCTTTCCCGGAGGGCAGTGAGGCTGGCTCCGGCTCCAGCTCCAGGCTGTTTCGCAGATGAGCATTCACTCAACAGGTCACATTCCCGATGTCGGCTGCTTTACATCTCTCCACCTAGGACTATTTGCAACTCAAAAAAGTGCATCCGATCAGGAAAGAAAGCCCAGACATCTGAAAGCCCAACTCTCCTTTTCTCCCGAGCTGGCAGGAAAAGGCGATGGGTGACCAGAGGCAGCACAATGGGGAACAACCTTATTCCTCTCCCCACAAACTCCTTCCCCAGTACAGTAGCTCAACCGGCAGTGGCACCGCTCCCTGCCAGCTTTAACTCTCTGTGTGCCTCAGGTACACAAAGCAGCTTTCCTTGAGCACGTCTGCACCCGCAGCAGCAGGAGGAGGAGGAGGAAGGTAGCAGATGCCCAAGGACTACAATTAGAGGCTTGACCGCCCCTTTCGCACCCAGATGGTGCAAAATGAACACGACAAGGCGATTACAGGCGCTGCATTGCATCCCTGCTGCCAGCACCTGCTGCCCGGAATCAAATCCCTCATTATTATCCTCCAAACCCAAGATCTCGGGGGAAGCACAGATTATAGGAACATTCAAACCTTCTGCCTCCGAAGCAAACAAAACCCACCAACAAATGGGTTCTACTTTGAGGCATTTTTAAATAAGAAGCAGCCACCTCTCCCTGTTTCTTTGTTTAAAAATCAGACTACTTACTTGGGGCAGGCTGGGAAAGCAACACTTACTTCCCAAGCATCTCCAGGGAAGCTGGCCGGGTGCGATGCCCACAGGTTCAGCTGCTCTGTCGCTGGACAATCCCTTCCAAGGATAACCTGCTCACCCCATCGGCAAAGCACGGCAAAGGGCCAGGTTGGCCGTGGATTAGCATCCCCAATCGGCAGCGGCGAAGCACCGTCCCCAGGCGCCGAGGTCCAGCTGCATCCCGTCGGATGATGCTCGTGGCTCAGTATGTCTCACTGCCCTACGGATGCTCTAGGAGACGTTTGGGCAGCACAGCACGGCGCGGGTGGGCAGCTGACTGCTCGCTGCAGGGTCATAGAGCTCGCAGCTCCGGCAGCTGGCGGAGTGGGTGAAAAACACTCCAGGCACCTTCCCCTCCCAAGCTGCCTCCCCTCCGAACTGCTGCCAGCCTGCTCTAGAGGCTGTATCTCCTACGCTTCAGTAACAGAAAAGTGGAGGAATTATGATTTTTTCTAAGTCCAGGACACATCAAACGTCACAGCTACTAGAGGGCTAGGCAGCAGCCTCCCCTGAACTCACAGAAAGGATTAAAACCAACCAGCTTCTTCTCTGAGGGAAGGGAAACAGCTGAAAGCTATGGCAGGTTTAAGAGCGATGGGCTAATCAACTTTAAAAAGTCCCTCATGCTAAAGAAAAGAGATGCGGCACCAGAGCAGAGGTCACTCGCAGTACAGTCACCAAGTTAAATCAGGATCTGAATAGAATGCTCACGTAGCTAGCAAAAGGCTTCTGTGTGTACCAGAGAAAAGGAGGAGAGAGAGGGAAAAGCAGGAGGGGAGGAAAAGGAGGAGAGAGGGGGAGAAAAGGAGGAGAGAGGGGGAGAAAAGGAGGAGAGAGGGGGAGAAAAGGAGGAGAGAGGGGGAGAAACGGAGGAGAGAGGGGGAGAAAAGGAGGAGAGAGGGGGAGAAAAGGAGGAGAGAGGGGGAGAAAAGGAGGAG